>RJWM01007367.1:0-65010 GCA_004363535.1 Dasyprocta punctata
TGGCCCACGTATAGCCCTGGGGTTGGCAGGTGCAGCTTAGGGCGGGAACGCGTCATCCCTAGGCGGGGTCTCTCTAATGCGGAAGCAGGATGTCGGCGCCATCTTGCCGCTCACGAAGGGCGGGGTACTCTAGCTCAGGCCTGGCCTCCTACAACAGGCCCCAATCCGGAAGCGAATGCCCGGGCCGCTCTCTACACCCTATGTCTTTGAAAACGAAGACAATCAGTGGGTCTGATGTGGCTCTTCCATGAACTCAAGCCTAATAGGACTTTTCAATCTATAAGTCTTTTATCTGCTTTGTAATTGGCAACACTGGGTAGTTTCTTAAGCTTTTGGTCATTTTTGTGAGTTTTAATTCTTTTCTACAATTTTAGAAGTAACAGTCCAGATGTTGCTATAAACTGGAGATTTTGCTTCCTATTCTATGAAATTATCTTCTCCCACCTATGATTTGACTACTTCTCCTGGTTCTCTTCCAAACTCTGGCCTTTCCTCTTCAGTGTGCTTCACACCATTCACTTATAATGCCCCCCCTCCCATGTTTGCATAGTCCAGGCCTTTGTTCTTTGCCTTCATCTCTCTTCAGCCCACAATTTTCTCTCTTTGATCTCATCTATTCCAGTAGTGTCAACTAGCACATATACTGTGAGTTGACTCCCAGACATGGAACTCTATCTTAAATGTATTAGGCAAAGTTGCTATAACAAAATGTCATAAACCAGCTGACTTACAAACAACAGAAATGTATTTCTCACAGTTTGGGAGAATGGAAGTCCAAGAAGAAGGTGCTGTCAGATTCTAGATCTAGTGAAACCCTGCTCTCTGGCTCAGAGATTATGTCCTTTACTGTGGCCTCATGGCAGAAGGGACCAAGACACTCTTTAGGGTTCTCTTTTAGAAGGGCAGTAATCACTTCATAAAGGGGCCACCTCCTAATACCTTCATATTGGGGATTAGGCTTTAACATATGAATCTGAGGGAGACATAAATATTCAGTCTATAACACCAAACCTGTCTCTCCTGAGCTCCAGAGTCATCTTTCAAACCATTCACTCACTATTCAATGCCACCAACTGTCCCTCATATTCAACAGACCAAGACCAAAATTGATCATTTATCTCCCAAACTTGTTCCATCTCCTTTATCTCTAAGTTGGTATATTGCTTCTCCATTTACTCACTGATGAATCTAAAGTGTGGTATATTCACTATTCCATGGATTCGATTGGTTACCAACTCCTATTAATTCTGCCTTCCTGACATCTTTCCTTTCTCTTCACTATGACTACCTTGCCTTACAACCTATACAGCATCAGTTTAGGTGCTTTTGATTGCAACCCACAGAAACAAACTAATTAATTAAGGCAAAAAGGAAGGATCTATTTGAAATAATAATGAGAAAGCTCAGAGAACTGAAGGGAAATCTGAATAAACATCCTTCAGTGAAGGCTGGATCTGGAGTAGCTCTGAGCAGACACAATCATGTTTTATCTCTGTGTCTTTATCAGACTTTCAAATTCCTGTCATTCAGGGCCAGGACACAGGGGTGAAAGGCACATATCTGTGACTACAAACATTTTCATTTCTCAATCTCCTCAGGACTGCCATAGCATTCTTGCCGTTGCCTCTTTGCATTGGTTTCTAAAAAATTGTTTTAATTTTTATTAGTACATGTTTGTAACACACAGTGATTACATTCACTATGGGGAGTTGGTACATGTACATAGCACATTTTAGTTCTTTTTACTTCTCCTTCCCATCTCCCTCTTCCTCTTCCCTTCTTCCCACCTGCAAAAGATCTATCTCCCTGTTTCCTATCACCTGTCTTTTATTTTGCTCTTTAAATTATTTATGCTTTGGATTTTTCATAAAGAGAAACCATGCAATATTATTTAAGTTTGTATGTCTTTATATCTTTCCCACCTGTAGTTGTTTTTATTAGCACATATTTGCCACACAGAATGATTACATTCATCATAGGAAATTTGTACCTGTACATGTGTTTAATTTTTCCTTTTTTCCAATTGCCCTCTCCTTCCTTCAACTCTTCTTCCCCTCCCCACTTACAAAAGCTTTATTCTCATTCTTTCCCTTCCATTCTCTTTTTAAATCTCTTTTTCTTGTGTCTTTCCAATCTTATAGTTCTTCTTGCTACTAGTTTCATAGTTTTAAAAAATATGATTCAATGCATGTCCTTACTCAAAATTCCTTGATAATACTTCATTATGCAGAATAATCTACAAACTTTCTCTCAAGGACTTCATTTTAGGATTTGGCTCTGGTCTACCATTCTAGTCAAACCACTTGCTAAATCTCATGTTGTAGACATAGTGCAATTATTTCAAATCTACTAAACAAGCCATGTTTTGTTGTATTCTCATATTTTTGCTTGTGCTTGTTTCTCTCTCTCAAATGTCCATTTTCTCTTCTCCTCACCTACTTAACTCATAGCTTTCCAGGCTCAGTTTGGGGGGGGGTTGTATTGTTTTGTCTTTGTTTTTTTGGTACCGGGAATCAAATTCAGGACCTTACACTTGCTAGGCAGGCACTGAGCCACTGAGCTATATCCCCAACCCCAGGCTCAGTTTAGGTGCTGGTTCCAAATTGCTCCTGGGTTCTTCTCAGTCTGGATTAAGTCTTCTTCTTTGCTCCCATAGCATCCTGAACTTGTCTTTAACATAGCCAGCAAACTATTTTGCAATCCATACTTTCCTTGCCACTTTTCCTGGATAAACTTCAAGCTCCCCACAGTTCCTCAAATTGGGTAGCAGATGCCCATATCATACTTTTCTAATGTAAATATTTACTTTAGTGTAAAGGTAGGTAGCTGTGTGTCTCAGAAGCTGTGCTGGGGAAATATAAGAAGCAATCTTTGTGTCTTCCTACTTGGTAGGTGAATGGCAATGTGTATGCATGGGTCTCAAAGTATCAAAAGATGAATTTTTACCCACTTTACACACTGTATTACATTTTTGTGTATTTATAATTTGTTTTATTAAATGTTTTCTTTTGATTTTTCTTGTAGAATTAGCCAAATTCAGTACAATGTTGCATGAAAATTTCCTTTTACAACTACGGGAAGAGGTTGAAAATGACTCATCAGGTGACTCACCTACCAATAATGACTTGGATCATGTAAGCCATAGAATTTGTGACAGTGAGATGGAGCAATGTATGACAGACAGAGAAATACAGAGTGAGGACCTTGATTCAGATGAAGAAGAAAACAGTAATGTAAATAAATATTTGACTAGTCAAAATTCTACAAAATGGTCATGTATAACTGAATGATCCAACATTAGAACTAGGTTGGGAAATGTTATCAAGTTCTTTCTATGGGTAAACCTATTGGACAGAATGCCAACACTGCAATTTAGTGTTGAAAATTGTTTGAATGGACTATATCCTGCAAGATGTGAAATTTACTAATAATGAAGTACAAGTAAAATGTTCTATATGCACCAATCATAATACTCAAAATTATATTTATCATAACACCTCACTATCTGAACTGAAAGCTTTTACAGCTAGACTTAAGCATTTTAATCAGAATCTAAAGAAGTTATGAAGAAGATAGATATGATGTTGAGATTCATAGAACAATAATGACACACAAGAGATTTGGTTTCCTTCAAAATTACCTATGTTTTGATAACAAAAAGACCTTCCAAAAAAGAAAAAAAATCTGATAATTTGGCTGCTATTCACTTTGAAAGCTTTGTTTTGAACTGTTGCACAATTTATACACCATCCAAATACATGACAATTGACAAACAACTCACATTGTTTCATGGTTGTTGTAGCTTTCTGCACTACATGCCAAGTAAACCTTCTTAATATGGTATAAAATATATGCTGGATGTGAAGACATTTTACACCTTGAATTTAAAAATTTATCCTGGAACTCAGCTACCAGATCTTTATTCATGCAGTAATAAACCATATCCCGTTGTGAATGGATTTGTTGCACCTATTTCAAAAAGTAACCAAAGCGTCACATTTGAAAATTGGTTCACTAGTTACCCATTGAAGTTACATTTCCAAATGATCAATACCCGTTGACCAGCACAGGAGCTGTTTGCAAGAACAAAGTAGAGATTCCCCTCAAAATGTGGCATATTCACAATAGAGAAACGTATATTACAAGCTTCGGATTTCAGAAAGACATAACATTGCCCTTGTACGTGGTGAAGAAAAACAAAGTAGTATTTATATTGCCAACATTGCACCATAATGATAAGATTGATAGTGAAACCGGGCATGGTGGTGCATGCCAGTTACCCCAGCACTTGTGAGGCTAAGGCAGGAGGATGCTGTAAGTTCAAGGTCAGCCTGTGCTACATAGTGAGTTCTAGGCTAGTGTGGACTACATAGCAAGACCCTTTCTTTAAAACAAAAAAGAGAAGAAAGAAGGAAAGAAGAAAGATTGATAGTGAATCTTCAACACAAATGAAGCCATAAATTGTCACATTTTACAACAAAATGAAAGGCAGAGTAACTGTTGTTGACATGTTATGGAGTAACTTGACATTACTCAAAACACCAAGTGTTGGCCAATGGTTGTGTTTTATTGAATCCTAAACATGTCAGACATAAATAGTTTCATAGCTAACAAAGAAAATAACAAGCACAAAATATCATGGAGAAATTTTCTTAGGACTGGGCCTGGAATTGATAAATGGTCAATTACAACAGAGGAAGAGCAATATGTACCTGCCCAAGGAATTCCACAAAAGAATTCTGGAGTAGACAGGTGAACAGACAGGTGAAAAATCACAAGAACCTCTTAAGAAAACTGAAAGACCAGCAAGATGTGAAGCATGTCCTACCAAAAATGACAGGAAGACAAACCACTATGTGCTATCAGTGTGAGTGATACTTGTGTATGCAAATACTGTTTTAATGTGTGAAGACTGCCTTAAATGTGATAACCGAAGTAAAGATTATTTCAATGGTGGTTTTATTTGTATTTTCATTGTAGTTCACATAAAAATTTATTTCTGTTGCCGTTTTTTTAGATTTAGTAAGCAAACAGTTGATATAGAAAATGTTGATGTTTATTCTAAATACTCAGTACATACTTGATATTTTACTGATTTATATTTTATTTTCCTGTTAAGTGCACATTATAATAGAAACCCCCTGCCAAAACAAAAAGACAAGAGGGCTGACAAATACGACCTGCCCAGAAAGAGAGGAAAGCAAAACACACATGCTGTCAGTGTAAGCAATTCTTGTATATGTAACATGGTATTTTCATGTGTGAAGACTGCCTAAGTTGTGGTAATCAAAGTAAACATTATTTCTGTGGTAAATTTTTATTTATATTTTCATTGTAGTTCACAGAACTAAATTTCTGTTGTTATTTTTTGGATTTTGTAAGCAAGTGAACAGTTGTTGAAAATGTTGATGTTTGTTCTAAACGCTCACTACATATTCAAAATTTAATATTCTACTTATTGATATTATATTTTCTGGGTAAGTAGACATTGCAGAGTATAATAAAACTCATAAAATTAAAACAAACAACTCATTAATAGAAATAAATACTCTTACAGAATAAATGAGGGCATTGTATACTCATTTTAATGCTCCTTTTAAAAAAGTTTACCGTGATGCCTCAGGATTACTTCTAAGCTATGTTTGGTTCCATCAGTAGAATGGTGACTAACATATGACAAATGTCCAGTAAATATACTGAAATAAACAAGTACTGATTTCAAATGTTCAACATACCAAACTCTGTGGGGGTGCAAATATGGATAAAATTTACATTTCCATTTTTAAGGAGCTGACCACCTAGCAAGCAGACAAAAGCTGCGTACAAAAGTGTAAATAAAAATACAAGATACTATATAATTACATTGACCGAAAAACAATACCGGTAGGCTTGAGTTTCATATTGATCTGGAAAGCTTTGTGTTTAGAAGAAAGTCCTGAGTAGTAATGTAAAAGAAAGAAGATTCAAATAGTTATGTAGAGTGTTTTAAACATGGGGAATAAGAGAGAAATGTTCACTATCTTCGCACCATACTTATGAGGAATAGGATGAAAATATTGACTGAAGTAGAGACTAATTAAGAGATGTTGAAGAATTAAATGTGTGTGTGTGTGTGTGTGTGTGTGTATTGTAGTTTAAAAATCTGAGCACATAGGAGTAGATTTTAAGTATGTCTTTGTGCTTTTCATCCTCTCTGCTTCAATATGGAACACCTCAGCATTCTAGATTGTCTGTTCATCACAAATTCCTTGTGTCTCCTCCAGAATCCAGAAGAGAGTAATTGAGATATTTTCAAAGTGGAAAGTTTCTATATCAAGGAATTTCACTTTCTTCCCTGAGATTTCCTATTGTCCTTAAAGGTATTGTACACTAGATTCTGTCCCTTTTCTTTTCTTCTTTCTTTCTTTCTTCCTGTTTTTCTACTTCTTTCTCTTCCTCCTCTTTTTCTTCACTCTTCCTTCTTCCTCCTTTTTCTTCTCCTCTTTATTCTTCATTGCTCCTCCTCCTCTTATTCTTCACTCTTTCTACTCTTTTTCCTCTTCTTGTTTTCTCCTCCTCCTTCCTTGTCTTCTTCCTCCTCTTTTTTGTTTTCCTTCCTTGTTCCTCCTCCTTCTCTCCCCCTCTTCCCCTTTCTCCTCTCTTCCTCTTTCTCCACCTCTTTCTGCCCGCTTCCCTCTCCTTCTCTTTCTTTTTCTTCTCCTCCTTCTTCCATATGGGGTCTTGTTATGTTGCCCAGGCTAGCTCCAAACCCCTAGGTTCAAATGATCCTCCTGCCTTCGCTTCTCAAGTAGCTGAGGATATAGCTACGTGCACCCTATTGTCAGCTAGATCTGTTTTTATTTTAAATGTACTTTTTGTGTTTGTGTGTTCTTTTCCACAGCTCATGCTGCACACAACACAAGCCTTGTAACTTCCAATTTGATAGCTCCTTCTTTTATTTCAATATATGGTTGAACTGGTCTTATGATACTGGAAGAGCCAAAGGTGAGAAAAAAGATGAAGAGCTTATTAGTCTATTTCCTTGAAAGGTAAATTTCAGGATTTGGTTTAGTCTAATCATAAACTCTGCACAATCATCTTTAGGGTTTAGAGATTAAACCAATAAAACTAGACCCAAATCCTTAAAAAATTACTTACCAACACAAATATTAACTGTCTTTCTAGATCTGCAGTCTTTATAGGAATTTAGGCTCATAGGTCTTATCAAAGTTTTACTTAATCTTCAAGACTCCCATAATGGAGTCTCATCCTTTCCACCTGCCTTTATTTCTGAATAATTAAAACAGCAACAATTAGCCTTGCAGTTAGGTTACTTCACACACAATCCTGCAAGGCCCAGCTCAGACTCCACATCTTTCTGGTAACCTCTTCCTCTTCTCACTGACCTCTCCTTTATTTCAATGGTGAACTCTGCATTGTTGACTATATCTCCCACTTCTAATGTGAATTAATTTTATTCCAGATCTTCACACAGGTAAATCTTACTACTATCATGGAATTACTATGTCACCTCTCAGTCATTGGGTAAATGAGGTCCACTTACAGATGAGGAAATTGAGATGAACTGACTTACCTAGTGTATAAAAATGTAGCTATCATTATTGCTTCACATTTTATAATTTCTTACTCTCCCCACCCCCATCCCCACTGGTCAAATAATCTTTATTTCTTGTGAACAAGTACCATCGTGTTTTGTGCATTTTCTTTTCTCTTTTCTTTCTTATTTTTGGCAGTACTGAGGATTGAACCCAGAGCCTCGTGCATGCTAGGCAAGCTTTCCTACTAGTAGGTTCCCCAGACTCACTTAGATAAATGTATTTATTTATCTATCCATCTATTTATTTTACAGACAGGGTCTTGTTAGATTGCCCAGGATGACCTCAAACTAGTGATCCTTCTGCCTCAGCTTCCTGAGTAGCTGGTATGTTTTGTGCATTTTCTACATCTACATTATCATCTATCAGCCTTCCCTTGTTTTCCACACAGGATCAAGAACCAGGAGGGGTATACAAGGTGCACTGAGGAAAGAATCAGTTGAACTGAATCCCTGCAGAATGTGGACCATATAGAAACATTGAGCTTGAGTTTGCACAATTAGCAGTGAACAGCAATGAGCCCAAAGAAATATACCAAGTATGTAGTTGTGTTTGCTCAACTAAGTTATAAATATCGCTTGATACTAACTTGCTTCATAGTCCAAAGCATTCTGAGTTGTGCTCATCACAGAGTAGACTCTCATTAAAGATATTTTAATTGACTGATTACACATAGAGCTTGCTCTGTGTTTCATGCTGTAAGCAGAGTAACTTTGATGAAAAGGAAGCACCAAGTTGTTCAAGATGAACAGTGTTGGGATAAAGAAGTACTTTTTCATGTAGTTCTAGGTTTTAAATTGGCCTCAAAGAAGAGTATCTGGAATCTGTGCTGCGCTTTAGTTAGCAAAGAATCATTTTTAAAGAGTATGTCACTTTTAAAATATTAGGTAATTTACAGCCTAATATTTTACGTAGCTTACAAGACACATCAAAAGGGCACAAACTTCAAGATGTTAATTTGGGATGAATTTATTTTAGTTTATCTACAATGGGTCTCCTCCTCCCCTTGGGGCCATTTTTAAGACCTATTTCCTTGGCTGGCATGATGGTGCACACCTATAATCCCAATAATGCAGGAGGATGAGACAGGAGGATCACAGGTTTGAGCTTGGTCTGGAAAATCTAATGACTTAGTGAAACCATATCTCAAAATAAAAATAAAATGAAATGAAATGAAATAAAATAAAATAAAAACAAGACAGGACAAAATAAAATAAAATAAAGCACAGGATGGGAGTATAGCTTACTTAGTGGGAAGGCCTAACAGTATAAACAAACAATCTCTTGCTTGAATTAATGGTTATCTGATGGTCAGAAAGGGATAGCAATAGATGAAAGTTAATCATCTCTGGATGGAATTTGATATTGGATTTGGAATTATCTATACCATGCATAGCTAGTTGATCTACTGACTACCTAGCTTGGATATTTCTACTTGTGTTACTTTGGTCCTTATTCAGGTATCTTCATGTTTAAATGAGAGATGTCTAATTGTGGTACTTACAGAATTCTTCTAAATTTGAGCTAGTTTAACCCCAAATATCTCCGAGGAGGAAGAGGACCATTTATTTTAATCATTAACTCAATCTTATTGATGAACATTTTCCTCTATGTTCAGGCTGTAAGTAGGTTTGTGAAGAAACAGGGAATCCCCAATACTTTATTAAATATTGTGGGTCTCTTTTTTTCCTCAGAGGGAACCAGTATCAGGTAGAAGATGGGAAAGTAAGTAAAGGAAGAATATGAAAATATTTGCATTGATGATCACTTTTACTACCTTTGTTCTAGAAACAGAAATCTTAGCTGTGGTTAGGAAGATGAGATAGCCAGTAATTCAAGCAAGGTTTGGAAGTTACGGAAATTTAGTTGTGATGTCTCATGAACTATATTCTTCTTTCTCATGGATTCACTGGCTAATCATCAGCCAGTCATTGGCAAAGACCATTTCCATGTGGAGGAAGAGGAGGGAGGTATACATTCAAATTAGTAGGTGGTCTTTAAGGAACTGTGAGGGTCTAACTGCCCAAAACAATTTCACTGTTGTAGAGCATTTCTTTTTCAGTACTGGAGGTCAAACCCACTGCTTGTGCAATGAGTTACATCCCCAGCCCTTTTCCATTTTTTATTTTGCCAAGTTACTAATTTATCCAGGCTGGGTTCAAATTTGTGGTCTTTTTGTCTTGTCTCCCAGAGTGCTGAGATTACAGGTAAGTACCACTAAACCTAACTTAGAGCACTTCTTTGACCAAAAACTTCTATTTTAGAAGAAACTAATTCACTGGATGTCAGCATATCTCCAAGAGGTCCTACTTTTAAGGGCTTTACACTGAAGTCCTATTCTTTACTACATATTCATTTGTGATCAATTAAGTAATCTTTTAAATTAGGTCCCTAAACTTAGTTGAGGGAAACTGAGACATCTAGCAGGGCCAGGACTCCAAGTCAGCAGATGCAACTGAATGTTCTGCCTCTTTTTCAGGTTTCAAGATGAGGAAACCTCAGAAAACAGCACACTTAAACTTGACAAAGGAATAGTTACTGATGATGACCAGGTAAGAAAGAACAGTAGCAAATCTTCTCTTGTATGCTGTGGGGTTGCTTAGGAGTCTTTTATAAGCTGAGCCTACAAACTTCTTATTGGAAAGCAAAAATGAGTCAAAATTTATATGCACAACCAGGTTAATCTGTATTGTTTTGTGAAAGAGAAACAGAAGCACAGTAAAAAGAGACAGGGACACATCAGCAACAAATCAGGTATCAACTTCCTGTGATGAATATAATCATTATACACCTCAAACATATACTAATGAAAATGAACACAAAATAAAAAACCTTTAAAAAAATCAGGACACAAGCACTAGTAACTAGTACCCTATCTTAGGAAGTGCTAAACTTTGATTTCTTAGACCTCAAGGCTATTTCTTAGACCCCTTGTAGCAAAACTCCCTTGGGCATCTTGGTTGCTTTGCTAGGATTATCATATTCTCAGGCTTTTAGTTCATTAGCCAGCAATAATGCAAGTCAAAATAACAAAACTAAAAACATATTCCAGTTTGGACAATCTTGTGGGTTTAGTTAACTGTTGAAGGCTAATTTGAAACAGAGAGGCAATACCTCAGAAAAATTCAGGAGTAAAAAACATTTTCCCCAGAGAATTTCTCTTCTAAAATCAATGTTTAAAAAACAGCTTAAAGAAAAAAGTCTTTATACTTTTCTCCCAAGTTAAAAAAAAATTCTTAGATTTCTAGTAATTGTAAATATATCACCTATGTCGTATTTCTGAACCAGGTTTTCCTAATATATTTTTGTTTTGAATAAGTAGACTTCAGTTTTCAAAAAGATAATAAAAATTAACTGATCATGTCTTTGAATTTGTCCCATATTTCATCCCAGCCTCCCTAAGGAATGTATGGAGTGGCTCTGCTATTCATCTTCCCTTTTCCCTTCCAATGACCAAGAGCTGCCAGCTAACTTGGCATTTTCCTCCTGAAGCCTGTCATCACTTCTCCCAGAGCTCCATTCCATTCTTACATCTGCCTTCTTCATTTGCCTTCTTGCTTTCTTTACCTTCCATTGGATTATTTCCTTTCTCTTGAGCTCTATCTTAACATACCACCTCTTTAGGGGTGTAGCATCTTTAGAGATGTGGATCCGAACACAGGTTTCTGTTCGTGTCAGGCCCAAAAAAGTAAATCACAACTTTTCTCTTTCATGTTCTTATCCCTTTGCTTTATCGTAAGATAATCTGAGGCTAGGCGAGAAGGTAGGCAACAATGCTAGAAGCAGAAGCAAGGGGATGGAAGAGGCTCAGCTCCTCCAATACCAGACATGACACAATCTACAGATAACCAGCACTACCACCAGTGTAACGTTGCAAAGTGGCAAGCAGAAGTGATAATAAAATTCAGTTCCTTTTTGCAATATTTCTGAAAGAATTGTATTCTGCAAGGATGGTCAGAAATGCAAAAGACACTGTCTCCTCCTCTCCCTTCTTCTTTGAGTGTGTCTCTTCCCAGCTCAGTTGCAGAGTTGCACCTAGGGCCTCTGGTACCCACAACCTAAGGGTGTTGCCCTGATATAATCGCCTTCCCCTTTATAGGCGGTCCTCTATGTTTACTGCCACCTGATCTCTTTCCTGTAGAGATGAAAAAAGAAGAGGAAGGGGTGTGACTTCATGCAGTGATTTGTCTTAATCTGAACTTTGATGCTGACCATGTCTATTTCACCTCCTAACAGTATCAGCTGACATTTCCTAAGCCTGGTCCACACTTCTGTTTATAAGCTTCCCTTTAATGATATCCCAGGTCTCAGTTCTCTTTGCTGTGCCCCTTGTTCCAGAAACCCAGAGTGCAAAACATAAAGCATAGTGTTCTCCTCACTTAGCATCCATTAGAGACCCCTTTTTAGTAAGCCCAAATAAGGAGTGGAATATTAAGACATGTATAGTATGAAACCACTAATTGTGATTATTGTCTTTAGATTTTTGATGCAGTTGGCCAATCAAAATTTGTCCTAGAGAACCTTCAATATTACATGACCCATCCAGACTTGGTAGGTGGAAAAGCATTCCCCCAAGATCTCAAAGGGTGAGTTTCGGCAGTAGTGCAGAGGCTCACTACCGAGTGTCACCTTAATGCCAAGTGTGCCCCTCCTCCAGGATAAGGAAGCAGAGCAGCTCTGGCTTCACTGGCAGAGGCAGTTTCTGGGGCTTGTCATGGTGAGGGGGAAGTGGGGCCTGGGAAGAAATTGGTTCTTGCACCTGACATTTTTCTCAGTTGAGAAAACATGTTTATAACCAGGGAAAACACTCATAATTCATTCCCTCCTGCTCCCTTCCTCCCTCTTTAATCCTCCTATTGAGAAAAAAACAAGTGTAGTGGGGCTGCCCCATCCCACCCACACCTTAAGTGACATGCTGTGCTTCGTGACTGCCTTTCCTTTGCTTCTGAGCGCCTGCCTGCTCAGGAGGCTGCAGCTGTGCCGATGGAGAGGCGGTGGCAGTGGGAAGATGTAAATGGGAGGTGTCTGCTGGGCCTGCTAAGTGAACAGCATGTGCCCTGGCTTCCTCTCACTGCAGAGACAGTTGTCCAGACAAGGTCAGTCAGGTTAAGCCACATAGTACTTCCCGGTTTGCCCTACTATGCTGGGCACCATGTTACATTATTTTTGAAAGAATTAAGCATCTTCTTTCTGTTCCTGTGGGGAATTTTTTATTGTGTTTCCCCAAACTTTAGGTGATTTGTTGGGGAATGAATGCCCTGAGGGCTTTTGAGAGTTTAGGATCAACACATTTTGGAGCAGATTCATCCAGTCCCTGCTCAGCCTCTGACTCTGCCCGACAGAGGCAAAAGATTAACTAACTGATTTCCTAATCTTCTCTTGATCTAATCTGTTTGTCTTGCTGGAAACCTTTCTATTCACTCAGGCCCAGTACTATGAGCCTTTGAAGCCCACTAGACTGCAGAAATTCCTGGATCAAAACAGGAAAATCACTAGCTTCATGTTAAAAGTAACTGAGTATGATCAGGATATGACCTTACTGATTATGACCAACAACCCACCTCCCTGCCCAATCTGCCAGCAGGAGAAGGACAGTGCTCCGAAATACTTTTCCAAGGACTTACTGTTCAAGGTAATGGTACCCTGGGAGTCTCTGGCTCTGTAACCAGCGACTCTGAATAATTAGGAGTAAGTTTGAAAAAGGAACTAACTTAACATGGAGAATGGTACTCAGGAAGCTACCTCTGCTTTCTAGTTCTCGGTAAGATGATTCACAAAGCAGAATCCAGAGGGCCTGTGAAATACTCAGAACAGGAATTTTACAAGGTTGGGTCTAGTTGAGAATAAGATAGTAAAAGATGAATCAGAAATTGAGGAACAGCAATGAATATCTAAATGGGAAAAAAGTAAAAGGTTGTTTTATTTTGCTTTCAGGTGTCAGGAGAAGGGAAAAAGAAATTTACCATCACAGTAGACAGACATTTGGGACTTCATTATAGGCCAAAGATGTTCAAATTCCATTCAGTATACCACTGCTGAACACAGAGTAAGCGAAGAACCAGAAAAGAAAGATGATTATGGGCCGGGGATTTACCTTAGTGGCCTAAGCACCTGCCTGGCAAGTGTGAGGTTGTGAGTTCGATCCCCGGTACCAAAAAAAAAAAAAAAAAAGGTTATAGGACAGTTTCTATCTTGAAGGAACTTTGATTCAGTAGGTGATCAATCAATTAGATATACAAAAGTAATTCTAGTATACCAAGACATATGAATGAACAAAGAATATACAAAACACAGAAATAATGTAGACTAAACAATGTAGACTATAGAGCAATATTTCTGTAGGGAAAAAGAGTAATCAAGGAGGTGACTCACAACAAAAGAATAGGAAAATGTTTCAATTACAGAGAAATGTAGAAGTGTAGAGGCACGAGAAAGCGAAATGATGAAAGAAAGTAAATGTCAGGAGATAAAAGGATATAATCAAATTTCTGGTTCAGAGAGAGCATTTTGCAAATTGAAGAAAGGTGCATTAGTTGTGGAAGAGACAAAAACCAGAAAGATTAGTTATGATGTTACTAAAATAGTCAAGCTGAAAGGTACTTAAGATTTGAACTAAGTCAATAGTAGAGGAAGTGAAGCATTGATTTAAGAGACATTTAGGAATATTAAGCAAGATGTTGACAGCCTTGAGAAAGGGTCTAATCTCACAAGAAGAAATTAAATAAGTAAAAGTGCAAACAAGGAATACAACAAAAATTAGGGAATAGGGCATATTGAAACAGATCCTTAACTGGGGCATGGGGATGCATACCTGTAATCCCAGCACTAAGGAGGCTCAGGCAGGAGTATATAGTAACTTCTAGACCCACCTGAACTACATAGTGAGACCCTGTCTCAAAAAAACAAAAACAAAAACAAACAAACAAACAAAAAAGACAGTTCCTTAAATAAAATACAGCAAATTTGGAATCAATATATTCCAAAATTCTTAGTTGCTAGATGGAGCAATCCCTCTTTAAGTGGAAGATAAAATGCTACTATCTGATGGTACGTGTGACAAAAGGAATTAACGAATTCATTGCCTGTGGTCTCTTGGTTCTCAGAATTTGTGCCCTTTGATGGTAAGTTCACTGTCATTTCTCATGGAAGTCTATATACAACATGCACTGAGGAAGAAACAAATAGCAGGCAGAGATTGCCTGGCTCAACATAGAGAAGAAAATACAAGGCTTAACCTGTAATCTAGATGCAAAAAGAGGTTTTTTTCCAACACCCAGCACTTTGTGATCCCTCCAGGCTGGGTGTGAAATCTGAGCAAATGGTGGTATCCAGTTAAATTTGGCCAGTTAAATTATATTAGTAGACAGAGTTAAACTCAGATTATAAAAGACTAAAATGCACGATATCTACAAAGGCTCTTCAATATTCATCCTGCATCCCCTCCTTTGCTTGCTGAGGACAGTATTTTGCGAACCTGGGATCTTGTGCGTTGTAGTCAGGGGTTTGCAAAGAGAACAATTACATACAGGACACATAATTTATAGTATTATTTATAATGATCATCCAAGTAGTCAAATACAAAGAAAGTGCAGGAAATCTGTCCACAACACTAAAGACCTAGAAAATCCAGCTGAGGGCCTGGATCCCATGGCAATAACCTGCATGAGTTTAGCTGAAAACCTAGAGCCCATGACAATGTCTCATGCAAGTCTATTTCACAGATCTGCACAGGGAAGGCCCAAAGGTCAGTGGTGGAAGCTAGAAAGTCTACGCCAGCGGGGTGAAGGATCTGTGCCAGTAGGTTGAGGGTTCTGCACTGGAGTCAAGAAGTGATGCTCAAATAAAGACCAGGGCTCCCCTGAAAAGTACCATGACCATCCTTAGCAACAATGAGGCCCTGAGCTACTCCTAAGATGAGAACAGCCAAGTACATATCGGGAAGCCAGCATGACAAAATTCTGGAGATTAGAGAGCACACATCCTCTCCTCCAGAGCCAGGAAGCAATGCTCAAAGTAAGGACAAAGCTCTCCCAAAGTAAACCTCAGCCATTCTCAGCAACAAGATCCTGAGCTCCGCCGATGATAACAGCTGAGTTCATATCAGGGGAGCCAGCATGACAAGTTGCTCTAGGAAAACCAATGGCTCCAAACAGCAACAGCATTTAGGAGACCCCACACTGCTACTGCTACTCTTTCTCTCCAGGTCTCCTTTGTATGCTGGCAGTCATCTTCATGTGGGCCATCCACACTCAGTACCACACGATCCAGTTCAGCTGGTGTTTAAATTGACCACGAGTTACCAATCCACTACATATATACAAGAGAAACGTTTCTTTCTTTCTGTCTTTCTTTCCTTTTTTTTTTTTTTTTTTTTGGTGCTAAGAATTGAACCCAGGGTACATTCCAAATCCTAATTATTTATTTAGAGACAGTTTTGCTAAATTACCCAGGCTGGCCTTGAAATTGCAATTACAACCCTTCTGCCTCAGCCTCTTGAGTAGCTGGGATTTTAGGCCAGGTAAGATAAGCATTCTTTTTGCATGTGCAGGCACATATGTAAGAACAGCATGGGTGCCAGTAGGCAAGCTGCAAAATGGAAATGATTCTTGCACCTACAGTCCCTTCTGATTGAAACTGGCATTACTACAGTCTCTCATGGGAATTGTTTAAGGGGCCCATAAGACAGATGGGTACTCTTCAACCCAAACAAAGAAAAACAAAGTCAGAACAAAAACCAACCTAGCTACAAACAACTGAAGTTCTTGAGTTAATCAGATTTTTGCTTCTAGACACTTTAATTAGAAATGAAAGGAACAAAGCAGTTGGAAAGAAAACTAAACATAAGGCACACAGAGTGAGGCCTTAAAAGAATTAAAACAAGGGCTGGGGTATAGTTCAGTGACACAGTGCCTGCCTGGTAAATGCAAGGTCCTGAGTTCGATTCTTAGCACAAAAAACAAAACAAAACAAAACAAAACCAAACCATGAGGATGGTCAACATAGGAGCCATAAAAGTAGAGGATGGGTGGTTTGAAGTTATAGGGAAATGGAATGCATATGGGGGAGGAGGTAATAAGTGAAGAAGGAAACAGGAAGAAACTGAGTGAGGACATTTTAGCAGTAGTGCTACATTAGGGACAGAGTGGTGGTCCTTATATAGTGACATTTTGTATTCCAAATAATTTTTTAGTTCCTGATTTTCTGCTATAAGGTCCATTTCTGTTCTTTTTCTGGCTGGGACACTAGCTATGTTCCTAGGCACACGTGCACTTCCATTAAAACACCTGTTTAGTTAAGGTAACTTGAATGATTTTACCAAAGCTAGAACAAATTAAAGAGAATGAATTCAGAATTAAGAAATCATGGTTCAGCACCAGCAAGTATTTTTAAAAAGGGTTTCAATTTCTGAAACAAAAAACTCAATAGGTCAATTAACAGTTTGTTAGTTTATTTGAACAATATAAGTTGAGCACCTACTATGTGCTAGACACAGGGATACACCAACATCCTTATGACTGAGTTTCTAGTTTAATGAAGTTTAATTCTTGTGAGAGAGACGGGCTCTAATCACGTAAACAGTCACATAGTAATGTATAATGTGACAGGTGCTGTGGCAAAGCAGAATAAAGGGATGGCTTTGAATGGCATTTTGGGATCATGGGTTAGGGAAGGCTCTCAGCAGAGATAATGACTTTTTAAAAGACACTTCAATGAGGTCAGAACCATGCAATTGCTACACTTGACATAGTTTTCATTTCAGATTGCTCCACATTAGGAAATTACACATTGAAATTTTTTTCACGAGATAAATCAAGAGAATAAAGGAACTCAAAATCATTTTATAGGAAGAAAAGTTTAAGATATTGGTAATGTTTAACCTGGAAGAAACATAGCCTGGAAGGAAAATAAAGGATTGCATCAAAAAGTTGAAAGACTCTGGAAGAGGCATTAGATTTGTTCTGATTGGTCTATTGCATAAAAGTTTCAGGGAGACTGCTATTGGCTGGTAAAAGATTTGTTATTGTTGTTTTTAGATACAGGAAGATCAACCACTTGAAAGTGGAATGATGGCAGGGATATGAATGTCAGGTGAACCGCTAGAATGGAAGACTTTTAAGACTCTGAAAGGTCTTTGATTCTATGACCTTTAGGAGAAGTGCAATTATTACCTCATAAAAGACCCCACTCCCAGGCCTTTTTGCTGTAGACAGAGAAAGGAATGTGGACAAGGCAGTCATATTCAAGAAAGGAAGGTAGAGTCCCATGGATCTATTTCCCAATTTATCTTTTAAATGTTCATTTTCTCAAACAACTTACTGATTGAATCCTTCGCCACACCAAGTAACTTCTCTATCGTTCACTTCCAAGGGCCAGCAGGAAATTGCAATCAGTTATTTAAGAAATGGACCAACTTTGGACAAGCCATCTGGCAATGAAACATAAATATTATCCCACTCAGAGAACAGCTTCCTCTGGTTCTGATTTCTGAGTTTCCAGTTCCCTGATGTGTTGCCGTATCATTTTAAAGGAATTGTAATGGTCCAGGAACTTAACTCAAGCTTTTTTTTTTTTTAAGAGAAAAAACAAAAACAATGAAATGAAACTTCAAAACAATAGGATAGTAACAATGGTTAATACATTTCATATTGTTATACTCAAGGTAATGGCTCAGGGTACAAGACATAGGCATGAAAAATTTGACCAGACTATATTAGCCAAACCCTTCTTTTCAATGAACTAAGAGAAATTAGTAGTATAGCTATCTTAGCTGTCATATATATATATTTTTTCTTTTCCTTTTTTTTTTTTAACTCTCAAGGGACTCGGCTTACTTGCTCACTTTTCCTCCCTTTGCCACATATAGGAAAGTCATCGGCACAAACCCACCAAGAACTTTTGCCCAACTGTGATGCCTCAGAAAAAAAAGTTGAGATCTGGGCTGAAACCAATCTTCCATGTGAAAAAGTTTGATGATCCTAAATCCAAGGAAAAACAATGGTTTAGGTAAAGTTCTGGCTTTTGTACTCATTGTCTTATTTTTTCTTGTTACTGTTTACTATCAATGCAATTTAACAAATACAGAAGGGGACCCAAAGGTGTTTTGGATAAGGTTGTACAGAACAAGGCAAAATGAGAAAATTCTTCACAAAGGGTTTTAGTTGTAAGGAGCCTGTTCAACCATGTAATACTGAGACATAGCTTTCCTACGACTTTCAACCTCATGAACTTTCAACCTACATGACCTTTAATACACGTTAATGAAAGAGAAACAGTAATGCAAAGATAAAGTTTCCCACTGACTGTGATTTCAAGGGTAAAGGAAAGTGGTCTATTCTAAGGTGCACACTTTCAGGAGACAAAAAAAATGTATCCTCAGTGCAAATTAAAGACTAATGTAGGA
Organism: Dasyprocta punctata; assembly: GCA_004363535.1. Classification (NCBI taxonomy): domain Eukaryota; kingdom Metazoa; phylum Chordata; class Mammalia; order Rodentia; family Dasyproctidae; genus Dasyprocta; species Dasyprocta punctata. Next base: position 18,997 of record RJWM01007367.1, read on the forward strand.
ACAATGTGCCATGAAAACACAAAGACTATAGAGGTCTTACTTGAAACCGGTTATTGGAGCAGATTTTATCTAGTTTGGAGAAGAAAAAGGAGATTTTAAAGTTACTTCAAGAGTTGGCACTGCTACCTTGCTACTGAATGATACTCTCACTCTGTACCAATCAACAACTTGTCATTGTCCCTTCTTCTCTCCCAAAACCCCTGAGGATGTAGTCAATTTTAAAGTGTGGAGTACCATTAACCTCCTGCCTCAGGATCCACTAAATGAACCTTTTTTTTGGTTAAGGTTTTCCACTGACAATGACTTTAAGACTGAAGGGCAGTATTCAAAAACCTATGCTTTGAGGAAACAGAAAAAAATGTACCCACAGCTTAAGTTTGCTCCAGTCTGTGAAAGAGACAAGATGAAAGAAGGTAAGTTCTTCTCTTTCAATGCAGTTGTTCATTGGACTGAGATGTGGGCCAAGGGTAGAATCCAGGAGGATTAGAGATAAGCGGAAATTGATATTAGCAGTTCTGGACACTATTTATCCTTATAGCAGTGAAGCAAAGAGCTAAAAACTCAAGTGGTGAAGGTTTTGAACACTGTTTAAAGCCAAAATTTTAAGAAAGTGCAAACATAGCATTTCCCAAACTATATCACTTCCTACTTTTATAGTTTTTTGCATATTAATATGATTTGCTCTATTATTTCCCTAGTATTTTTCTTTAAAAAGTTTTTAAAATTCTGATCCTAAATCATGTCATATTCTTGAAAGCATGGTTTTGGGATATGAATTTATAAATTTTAAAATATTTATCTATGTACCACATAAAACCACCCAGACACATGCATATCTTTCTTTGAGGGAAACTGCTGTAGGAGAGTCAATGATTAAGTCTGTGAGTCTCAGAGATTAACAAATCTCTTTGAGGCTGGAGTGGGGATGGGATGGAAGGGATTTATGATAAGGTTGTATGGAAGAGGGTGTTAACGAAAATGCTTCTCACATGTTGTCTTTAACAACACTTACAGGGTCCCTAGTAAATGTTGAACACTTTGCAAACACCAATGATTGCACTTTCAATATGTGAGACAGATGAGACCACGAAGGGCCTTGCATATTACAGTATACAAATTTTCTCCATTTGGCAGTTAGTCCCCACTGAAGGTTTTCAGGGCACTGGATATACATATGTGTATTAGATATGTAACTGATTGTCCCCTTGACTTCATCAGCCATAGCTGTAAGAAAAGGTCCACTCCTCCCACTGGGTTTCTCTCGACAGTATCTGAGACTCCCCCAAATGCATCCTTTGCTGTCCTTCAAGGCCATTCCAGTGACTGCCTAACACCTTTGCCAGCCATCCTCAGCTCATAGTCCCAGAGGTGTGAGGTCATATTGTACCACTCCTTAACTGACTTCTTCAGGCTTCTCTGTTCTTCCTATTCCTATATGCCACCCCACCCCATTCCCACTTACTGCCTCCCCCTAACTCTCCATATGCAACTAAAACCAACCCGTGGCATGAAACAGAATTTGATGTAGAACAAAAGCATCGGAAAGTGATTTATTTTTCTTTAAATGGGGCCACTCTGAGGTTCAGCCTCACCCCAACCCCTTTGTACTTTCCAGCAGGCCTCTGTCACACTCCCATTCTTGGGACTCTCCAAGCTTATAAACACTATTTCTGCTTAGCTCCCAATACCGTTGGCCCAAGAAGGGAAAGTGGATCTCTACTTCCCCAAAGCCAGTTTATTTTCAGCCTCAGACTATATAAATGCAAACATCTATTTCTTCCAAGAGAAATTCCACATGGAAAGCATAGTTCGAACATTATAAGCCAGAGAAAGCAAACGTAACGGTTAATACAGTACATTTAGTCAAGTGTGAGTTAAATATTAAACGATGCCATATGTAGGATAATGCAGTTCAGCTTAAATCCATACAAAGGGGAAAGAACGTCTCTAGACTCTAGAATTTTCCTAATTTTGCAAGAGCAAGGTGGTTACCAGGATGCACTCAATTTACATTTACAGAGAGAACACTTAATCTCAGTTGGCAGCTACTATCTCAATTTATGGTAAGGTGTCTTTCAGTGTCTAAAAAAAAAAAGAAAAAGAAAAAGGAAACGGATACTTTACTTTTTGGACTTAAAGGGCTTGTTATGGCGTATTTCCTAAACAAAGACACATCTGATGAGGAATTGAACCAGTGTTCCCCCTCCAAAATAATGCCTCTTGTTTATGAGACATCCAAATAAAGATGACACTAAGAATGGTAGGGTGGAAACCTTGAAAACTGATTAGGGGCTGTCCAAGCAGAGGATAGGACCAGAACCAAAGTGATGCGAGTAGGGGAATAAAAGAACAGATTCGAGGGATATGTGTAAGGCAAGACACATCCAAAAAGTGGGGAGGGGTGGGAGCAAGACGATCCAAAAAAAAAAAAAAAAAAGGCAGAGGTCAAAAGAGAATCTGGATAAAGTAATGCCATTGAAGCCAAAGGCAGATAAAGTTTGTCACACTCCCAAACACCAGAACACCAACATAACTTTCTCGAAGGTTAAACAGGTACGCGAGTGTATGAATGAGTGCACATCAATTTACTGACTTAATTATCAAAATGGCTGGAGATGGAATCCCTTGAAAGGGGTGGGGCTAAACAAGAAAGATTACGCTGGCTCTGTGCCTTAAACTGGCTTTTGATGAAGAGAAGGAATCTACAGTTATTCAAGCTGGGAATGGCAGTCTATGATCCAAAAGATCTAGCCTCTTGTTAGGAGTAAAGAGCAGCTTTCCGGTCCTCCCAAGCCTCCCATTAAGTATCCTTCTAGCACGTTTGGAAGTGACATTCACTACGATGCCCTGTGTTTTGTCGTAGTTTCCAAGCAGTCAGTGAGTCAGTCGCCGACACCCCAGTTGCTCCAGGAACCACTCACACTTTCATCGCTTCAGAAGGAGAAACCCACCCGGAGCGCGCCGGGTGAAAACTCCTTCCGCAACGGAAGGGCCCAGCAGTGGATTATCGAAAATGCCACTCTCGTTAAGTGAAAGCAAACCCTTCAGGGTTCTCGCCTCGCTCTCGGGGACAGAGGGCCCCGCAGAAGTCGCTGACCAAATAAAAACACCTCGCAGCAGACCACAAGTGTGAACCGCCGAGGAGGGGGTAGTGGGCGGGGCGATCCCCGGGCCCCGCCTGGTCCCGCCCCTTGCGACGGCGCCGGGAGGGGGAGGAAAAAAGCGTGGCTACGTCCCCTGAGTGGTGAGGGTGTTCGCGACGGCCCGGCAGGGCGGGTCTTGGCGCCGAGTGACGGCCGAGCGGCCCAACCGGCGAGAGACGACGCGGCCGGCCTTCCTGCAGTCTTTTCCGCTTGCCGGCAGCAGCTCCTGGGACGGTTGCGGTGGGTCTGGGCCCTGGGAAGTCGTCCAAGATGATTAAAAAATTCGACAAGAAGGACGAAGAGTCTGGTACGCGCGGGGCTTCTGTCGCCCACCCTCAGCCGCGGTTGCACCCTTTCATAGCCCGCCGCCACCTGCTTTCCGGGACTGCTGGGCTGGAGGCGTGGGCGCTCCAGCCGGGGGCTGCCGTAGCCCCTCCCCCGGGCGCAGGGGCCTCCCCTTGGCCTGCGCGCTCCCGCCCGGGCGCGCGGCACCGCCTCGGGCTGCTCGGAGGCCCCGCCCCCGCTGTGGCCCCGCCCAGTCCCCGCCTCCACCCTCCGCTGAGCCCCTCTGAACCGCAGTCCCGCTGGTCTGCAGCTGCTTTGGAGGACGGCTGTGCCGGCCACATAGGCCGGGAGTGCTGGTGATTTTAGGTCCCGAGTACACACCGTTTTCTTCGGGGCTAGGGTTCACTGGGCAGCGAGTGCGTTTGTATGGACGTGGAGGTGTCTTGTACCTTCTAGTCTTCCTGGTGGCCCTTGATTGTCACTTGTTCCCGGGGGCCAGCAGTCCCATGGGACCATAGCTCTTTGAATGCTCCTGCATCCTGAAGTGACTTTCCAGCAGATGGGGAAGATGCCAAGCCATCCCCAAAAGAAGAAAAATTCCCAATGTTTGAAAGCTGCCAAGCGTGGTAAAGGGTTAGGTTAGTTAACACCCGTGGCCTCATCCATGTTTACTTTCATGTGATTCTCTGCGAAACTCTTTATCTGTGCCTTTCAGTAAATTTTAGAAACACATAAAATAGGGCTTTCTTTTGGATAAATCAAAAGTGCCGTACCATAATCTAATTAATCTGCGTTGTGTGGAAATGACACGTTTGTAACATTCGTTGGGGGCGGGAGGGGGGAAGGGAACGAAGATTCGCATTTTGAGCATGGTTCCTGCAAAAAAGATCCAAGCTCTTAGAGTATGTGACGACAGGACTTGTATCAGAATCAAAATGCCTTCATTCGATTTATATGTATATTAGTAATTATTATTACTGTGATAGCTAAGTGATCACCTCACTTGAGATTTCCCAAACATTTAGTGTCCTTCTCTAGAAAATAAATGTGTAGGGCAGCTACTGAAGACTTGTTTTGTTTTGTGCTATAGGTAGTGGCTCCAATCCTTTCCAGCATCTGGAGAAGAGTGCTGTCTTGCAGGAGGTATGGTGACAGTAAATTGTGATTTTTTTGTATTTTTTTTTTTAGAATGATGTGCAAAGAACCTCTGGATACTATGATCAGGACATCCAAAATGAGAATTATGGAATGTAATTGAGTTCAGAAAATACAGGCTTGAGGAAAAAGGAGTAGGATTTGCATGTCACAGGAGAATAGAGCTCACTGAAATGCAGGCTCTGCTCTGTGTTGGGAAATCAACCTCATTGTGTTCATTTGATACACATGGTGACTGCTGTTTAACATAAAATTCATAATAGATGAACCCCATGGAGTGGTTAAACTAAGGGAATGAGTTAGAAAGCATACTAAAATCAAGGCCACATCTAATAATTTGTCATATATCATAGTAACGTGAGAACTGTAGGCAACTAACCTTTTTGTATATTGTATTAAATACAGTCTTTATTAAAGTTGAGTTGAGATAATTTGTGATAGCAAATACACTATGTGAAACATAATGTTTTTAATGTTTTCACAGGCTCGTATATTCAATGAAACTCCTATCAATCCAAGAAGATGTTTGCATATTCTTACCAAGATTCTCTACTTACTGAACCAGGTAAATTATTTTGATTTTCCTGAGTTTTGTGTCACAGAACAGAAATATGTAACATGCAATGAAGTGTTTTCTAGAAAGTATAGTAATTTTTAAAAAATTTACTGAATTTTAAAATCTATGTTTGATCGAATTAATATGCAAAAATCTTAGAACAAAAGGTGCATTACATATTTCTTTTTATATTCATGTGATTATTAAATCATTTAAGCACATAGTAGATTCTCAATAAATATATTGATGTCAGTTCAATAAGCACAATTAGACCATATTGTTTGTATGTTTTTGGAGTCTTTATGGCTTTCTGAAAATATAGTGCAAAGTCAGACAAATTTCAGATTTTTTTGTATAGTAGTGATGTTTTAAAACTTTAATTATAATATTCATATTTTGTGTTTATTATCCCTGTTCTGGTATTGCTGAGAATATGATTTGGGGCAAGTAATTTACCCATCATGGGCCTTAATGGCCTGTTCGGCATTGAAGATTATGGTGATACCTGTTTTATGAAGTTGTAATGATTAAATGAAATAATAAACATAAAGCATTGATAATAGTGCTAAACACATGGTAAACATTCAGAAACAGCTGTCATACAGTTACTCAGCAAGTATTTATCGAATTCCTGCTGTGTCTTGTGCACTGTTCTTGACACTGGGATATAGCAGACCAAACCAAAAACACCACTTGCCATGGAATATAGATTCTGTATCTATCACTGTTACTTTCTTTCCCCTTGTTTCACATTGTAAAAAATCTCATGAAATGTATAGAGCCTTAAACAATATACTTTTGTTTCATAGATCATAAGGTGCCAAGAAGACTATAGTTTACAATTTGAATTCTAAGAGAATGCTTTATCTTTACTGTTTTATAACTGAAGCTCTCATTCAGAGATTTAATCAAGCTTTGTTGTTTGTAAATTGAGACTAAGCAACAAGAACATAGTTTTAAATAAAATATATTTGTTTACAAACAGCATAATCCCTCTGTAGCAGCACATTATAAATACTTAAACCACAGTTTGACTTAACTTTTCCTAGCACAGATTATGTCTAAATTGGCTAAATACATGATAGAAACAGTTTTGAATAGTCAAAGTTGATTCAGAATGGCATGTTCTTTTATATTGGCCAGTACCTTTTTTATGGGGCAATTCATGTTGAAACAGTTATCTTGATAAGGCAATTATCAAGCAGAGGATAAACCTAATTAACCACATGAACAGGTTTGGTCACATTTGTTTTATCTCTTTCCTTGGTTTTTGTCAGATCTTTATTGAAAAATACTTTTAAATTTCTACTAAAGTTAACAAAGCCACATGTTTTCTGAGTTTCAAGTTTAAAGGTAGGGTTTTAGTGAATTGGAATCTGCATTTCAGCAAGATTCACAAATAGATCTAAATTAAAGTTTGTGAAACTCTGATACAAGTCATATTTTTAAGGGTTTGGGCCAGTGTCTTGGGATCTATAGCAGCCATATTAACATGATGAATCTGGCTCATTTCCTTTTGATTGGACCCCATTTTGCTGTATTTTATGGGATTCCTCATATCTAGTTCCTATAGTTTCATATTTATTATGCTCCTATGATATATCAGGCATTGTGCTGGGCATTGGACTATTGAAATGTACAAGGTGTGATCTCTGCTGTTGGGCAGTATAATAGTGGCATCCTATTCTGATTAGAAACTCTGCTTGCATCATATTTTGTCTCATTGTGGATCTTCTTCAGGGAAGTAGAAACAGTTTTTCTTAAAAGCTTAGCACTATTTTATAACGTTTAAGTGTGCTGTGCAATGCTGAATTATTTTAAATAAGGTATGCATAAATGGCCATGAATGTTTGTAAATTGAAAGCTAGAAAAATTACCAAGAAGCGGAATGTTCACAAAGAGACTTTTTTTTCTGACTTCCAAAAGGTTTATGCAGAAATAAAGAAAAAGTCCTTGACATCTTTATTTTTTGTTTGTTTGTTTGTTTGTTTGTTTTATACTGGGGACTGAACTCACAACCTTATGCTTACCAGGCAAGTGCTTGAGCCACTGAGCTAAATCCATGGACCAACATCTGCATTTTTAAGTTTAAAAAATTGTTTCAAATTTTACTTAGGGTGAACACTTTGGAACTGTGGAAGCTACAGAAGCCTTCTTTGCAATGACTCGATTGTTTCAATCTAATGATGTAAGTTTTCTTTTTTTTATTCTTTTAGGATGAAAAAACTCCTTTGATTTGTTTTTCCCCAGGGAATTTAAAGAGGGTTGCCTGAAATGTTTAAAATTGTATGTTTACTTTTATAAAACTTATAAATGCTCATTAAAGAGCATGTAAAAATGAAAAAAATTAAAATATGCAGTATAAAGCTGTTCTCCATAGATTTAATATGCAGTTATTAAAAAAAATAGTTAATACCCAACTTTTGGTATGACACTGCAAAGGTGGACTCAGAATCCAGAGCATGTAGCTACCATGTCTCCAGGTCTTAAGTCATGTTTCTGGTGGGCCTGGGGTTGCTGTTGATCAGTAGGCCTTCCAGTTGAGAAGACTAGGTAGCTAGATGTAGAGTAGGGGAGGTGACATGGAATAGGGAAAGGAAGAGTGAGAATAGATTAAACCTGCCAGCTCCTTTACATTCTACTTCAGATCACCCCAACCTGCAGAGCATAGTGGCTGCTGCTTCTTTTTTCTGAATGTGACACATATTTCTCTTCTGCCCAACCCTAATGCAGACACGCTTAGGGAAGATGACTCTGGAATACGTGTTTCCTAGCTTTGTGTTAACATAAATTAGCCAGATCTTGCAGATCTTTTCATACATATTGCATGTGTGCAGGTCAGATTTTATACACAACCTCCAGGACTTCCTGGGATTTGAGTCTAGTCAGGCATCTCAATAATGAGAAATTTTAGGAGTATGTCTGTAGGATGATCAGAAGTCATCCTGTAAGGTAACTGTCTCAGGGGATGCCTTTGTGTAGCTTTCAGACAGAGGGAGACTGATTCTTCAGATGTGGAATGAATGACTGCTTCCAGTGGCAAAGAACGCTTGACACATTTCAGGAGTTTCAGGCACTCAGCTCCATCACAATCTGTCTGTATGTCCCCATGTCAATTTTCAAGGCTCTTAACCCATGCCAGTTAAGGTCCTGAACTTTCACATAAAAGGCCCTGCAAGGATGTGAACTGAATTCGTGTTGTAGTTTAGCTGCCTGTAGGATGTGCTTGCTAAAGCTCATCATTTTTTTTTCCCAAGGTACTTTTCTCCAGGTTACTTAGAAACAAGTAATTAACCCATTATTTTTACTGTGCAGTTTACTCTTATTTATTTATTTGGTCTTTTTTTTTGTACCAGAAATCGAACTCAGGGCCTCGTGCTTGCCAGACAGGTGCTACACCACTGAGCTACATCCCCAAACCCTAAACAACTTACTTTTAACAACTTAAGTTTGGACAACTTACTTTCATTAAAATCTTTGCCAGCAACAATGTACTTACCCAAGGATTTGCTCTCTGGTCCTTGCCTGAAGATGATAAGTCGTAAAATAGTATTTTGCCACTGCATCATATTCTATATATCACTCAAGGTCATTAGTGCCTTTACACCAAGCAGAAAAACAGTTCAGGTTTATAGCCTTTGGATCCTTTTTCCCTTTTATTGCTTCCTGTATCAAATTCAGGGTTAATTCAGGGAAGAGAACCAATGTATTTCAGGATTAGGTACTTATTAGAGGACTTGGACTAGAAAACTAGGCATTTCAGGCTGCTAGAATGGTTTACCCAAGAATGATGTCAGTGAAGTCAGGAGGGGTGGGGTAGGATAGCTGTTGCACCTTTGTGGCTCTGATTTTGCAGCCAGGTGTCTGGTACTGGGCCTGGTTGGGTCAGCAGAAGTTAATAGGATCAATGAATTGTAGGTCATGTTGGAGTGAAAAGAATTGTTGGAGTCAGCAGTGACAGTTGAAGAGTGTGATGTTTAGAAATAAAGGGAAAGGAACACCGTCATTGACACAGGGTGTGACAGTGGAAATGTATGATCACTACAGGAAGACATTGGAGAAGAGTAGTTCAAGGAATGGATAGGGTCTGTATGAATACTACGATCCCCAGTAATTATTGGTGGGACAATACTGGAGAGTGATAATAAACACTGTACTAATATTTTTTTAAACATGGGGAAGTAACCTGGGTCTGTATGTGTGACCAGGAATTGTGGCAGATGGTACAGTCTAAGGCAAGGAGTATCAAAGTCAGAGGTTTTTTAGAGAAAGAGGTGGAGTGAAAGAAGGTGGTATGATGGTTTTGAAGAGGCAATGAGGAGCAACTTGGAAATCTTCCTCAGGTGTAGGCCTGGTGAGGTGGAGCTTGTGGGAGAGAAAACAACCACTGTTTTGAGAAGGCTATGGGAGAATCCTTAGGGAAAAACGTGATGTCAGTTACAAACCAAGACAGAAACATTCAGAGAAAAATTTGAGGCTGTAGATTTTGCTGATGAAAGTGTCAGAGAATAATAGCAGGGCTTGGGATTTGTGGAAGGATGGAAAATGGAGCTGTTCATAGTATTTTCTTATTCATATAGTGCCTGCAGAATAGTAGTACTGTCTCCTTTCATTTCGATATTGGTAAATTGTGTCTTTTCCTTTTATTGCCAGGAAGTTTGTCTAGAGGTTCATAAACTTTACTGATCTCTTCATAAACCAGCTTTTTGTTTCACTGATTTTTTTCTTCCAAATAATTGGGAGGTGGGGGTGGGGCTAAAAATCAAGCCAGAAGAAGGGAAAAAAGAAAGGAAGAGAAACAGAGCAAACAAGACAAAGTTAAATTGTACAGGATGATAGATACAGATTTATCTACATTACATGTAAATGAAGAGCACAGGACATTTATAGAAATCAGCTATATAACTTAGCTACAAAGGTGGACAATAAATTTCCAATGAATGATATCCTATAGACTATATTCTTTAATTATAATGGAATAGAGTTAGAAATTAATAATGAAAGAATAAATAGATAATTTACCCCATGTTTTGCATTAAGGATACATTTCTGTTTTGTTTCCAGCCATGGTAAGGGGCTGGCTTTATCCTGCTGTTGTAAATACTAGAAAATCAAGCAAAATGCGTGACACAGCAGTTTTCAGATGTTAGGTACCAGGCATCCAAGGACAGTGAACTGAAGAAGAGAAGCAAATAAGATGAGCCTGAGATTGCACTAGTTCACTGCCCAGAGGCAGGTTCTAGGCTTCAGGCTAGGCAGGGCAGACTGAAAAGAGCGTCTCTACTTACTTTTCCCAAAATACCTGATACATAAAGTTAAAGGAGAAAAGGTTTATTTTGGCTCTCAGTTTGTAGAGGTTTCAGTCCATAATCAGCTGGCTCCAAGGCAGGGTGGCATGGCAGGCAGGCATTGCAGAGGAGAACAGTTCGTGGTGTGGCAGGCAGAAGGCAGCAAAGCAGCAGCCTGCCTTCCCTCTCTCCCTTTATATTCCATCCAGGCTATAAACCTACTGATTGGTGCCACCCCAGGGATGTGGGCTTCCATTATCCACATCCAGAACTGTGTTAATTCCAGTCAGTGGACTAGTTTAGTACCATGCATCTTTAATCGCAGTATCACGCGCTTGTAGAACCAGCTACCTCTGAAAAACCCCAGCAATGAGAGCATGAAGCTTGGGGGTAACCTCTGGATAAAAGCTTTAATATATAGCACATTGAAACTGTCTTATAAATAAATCAAAGATACTAAAGATGAATAGCATCAGGGATGTGTTGGGTAATAGTTTAGAAGTTGTTTTGGTAGTTAGCCTGCAATTTGCATTATGGATTTTTGACTTAGCAAATCTAATTTCCATCTTTATCTTCTCCCTGTTCATGGGAAATTTGTCAATTTTAGGAACTTATTCTACATGTATATGAATATAAACATGTCTGTGTTACATATACACAGACACATGCATATTTACATGCATAAAGCCTTTATTTTGTAACACATTAATTTTGGTGGAGTTTTGTTGTTGTTCATTGAGACTTACTCATGTCTTTACCATTTTTTTCTCCCTCCCTTGTTTTATCGCCAAGTTATTATCTGGAATAATTTTTCTTGTGCTTAAAGAATATACCTTATAAAATCCAGTTTTTCTAGCCCATGGCATTAAGGTACTCTGGCTATGAGGATTTGTTTTCACTTCTGGTATTGTGTTTTGCCCATGGCTACTTATTTAACTTTTTTGATTCTTGTGATTCATCATTTCTGAGTGTTTAGTTATAGAGTATATTTTACTGGCTCAGAGTACATCTTTGCCAATAGTTTGTACTGTTAGCCTTTCGAAGTTTTGCCATTTGGTTAGGTATGAGGTGGTATCAGAAATATGGTTTTAATTTCATTTCTTTGATGATTACTAATGTCGACCCCCTTTTTTTCTGTTTTAAACTTTGCATCTCCAGTTTTCTTCTGCTTCTGTTTTATTTTTAAATGGGGTAAGGTGCAGATTTTCTTCAGCTCTGAGATTGATTCTTATTTTCTGTTTTCTTCTAATAGGAAATTTGTATGTCTGTGATCTATCCTGTTTTGGCTTTCTCTCTCTCTCTTTTTTTTTTATTTCTGCTCAGTTACCTTAAGAATCCTCATTTTCTTCTTTCTTTCTTTAATGAACTCAGTGATCTCTGCCAGATTCTCTCTCTACCTTGGATTCTGGAACTGGGTCTGATGTATTTGGGTTTCTCTACTTATAAGAAATTTGGCGTTACTTAGAAGAGGATGAGCCTGGACAGATGGAGTCTGATGGGTACCCATAGTGTGTGGATAAATCAGAGATCTGGGAGGGGAGGGAGCAGAAGACTTACTTTAACTTAATACTTTTGGATCCAGACATTCATCTGGAAATCTTGATTACTGAAAACAGCAGCTGGTTAACTAAGCATAAATCACTTAATGCTCAGGAGAAACATTGGTATACACTCAGCTGAGGAAAGTGCAGTGTACATATCTCTCCATATACATTTTTAAATAATTAGAAAAATATTTCTCTCAGGACAAGCCTTTAACACTTTGGAAAAAACTGTGTCTTTGGACTTAGACAAATCAGAGTCTAAGTTTGGCTGTCTTGGTAGAAAGACCCATATCATTAATTGAATTTTAAAGTTTTTATTTAGATTTTTTCCATGGTGTTGGTGCATCAAATATTTGTGTTTAGAACCAAGTATCAGAATTCTCTACAAGGCTGAGTCAGGAGGATTACAAGTTTGAGTACTATTTAGGCAACTTAGCAACTTAGTAAGACCCTGTCACAACATAATAAAAAAAAAGGCTGGGGAAGTAACTCATTGTAAAAGCCCTGGGTTCATTCAGTTCCCAATACTGAAAAACAATAAACAACAACATCAACAACAAAACAGTATTTGTGTTTGGGAAATAGTAATATTCTGAATATCTTTTTACCTAGATATTTTACAATTTCAGGGAAGATAAAAATCTTTCAAAATATATTTTTCCAAATAGATCTACTTAGGGTCCTCACTTCAGACAATTAAGAAAAAACATTTCCTCATGAATAACTATTACCTTTTATAAATAATTTTTCAGCAAACATTGAGGAGAATGTGCTACCTTACCATCAAAGAAATGGCTACCATCTCTGAGGATGTGATAATTGTCACAAGCAGGTATGTGAATAGTCTGAATCTAGGTTGAAATATGTTTATGGAATATTTGCTGTTTTCTTTTTATTGATTTTACTTTTTTGACTGTAAGAATGCCAATAGAAATTTAAAAGAATATCATATGTTAGGCATTTTTTGCTTGTGAGGAAGACTGATATTTATGTTCACACAGGGCAGAGTACAGATTGATTCAATTTTTCTACAAAGCAGTTTGGCAGCATTTATTGAATGAAAAGTTTTATTCCTTTGGCCTAAATTATACCACATCTGTAAAACTGTCCTTGGAAAGTAATCAGACATAGAAAGACTTATATGGAATGGTGTTTGTTGCAACACTTTTTACTAGCAAAAAGGGTGAAGAACTTGTGTCTATCATTGTCAAAATTATTTAATGTTTTAATAATGTTATCAAATATTTTAAATTTTTGAAAATATTTTAAAAGTGTCTTTGATGATATGAAAAGTTCTTCACTAAATTTAGTGCTACATGTTCATTGAATACAGTCTGTGTATTTCATATACTCTCACTTTAAAAAATATTGTATGTATCTAAGGAATATGGATGGAAATATACTGATCAATAGGTTATCAGTTGGTTATCTCTGGGTGTTTGAGATTATGGAAAATATTTACTCCCTTTAAAGTTTTTGATAATTTCCAAATATCTTAGAATGAGTATGTACAATTTATAGTTCTAAAATATGTAATAAATATTGTTTTAAAAACCTTTTTCATTAATTTTAACTCATTTAACTGAATATGGTTTTTGTACAACAAAATACATTTTTGAAGGCAGGTGCTTGTGTTTAGCCAGCAGTTACATTGAATGTAGTTGTAATGAGGAAAGTTGTTAGCTAAAAATAATAGAAAGGAAGATGTAAACAGTGACTTAAACAAGATGTGAGTTTATTTTTCCTAAATAACCATGAGTCTGGAGGCATAGACTACATGGCGTTGGTTTAGTCACTCAGTCGTGGAGAGTTGGTGACTCTTGGATTTGTTTGGACATGCTCCATTATTACAAAATAGATTTCTGAATGACTAGCAAGGCATCACCCTCAAGGCAGGAGGGCTACTGGGAAAGGGGCCAGAAAGTGCCAGTACCATCTGCTGCTTTTATTAGGAGTACAATAGCTTTTCCCAAGGCAATTTTTAGATTTCACTTGGCACAACTGTATTGTATGACTATCCTTAGGAGGCCAGGAAGGTATTTAGTTTTTATAGTTTATGCATTAGGGGTCGGCAAGGAAGAAAGAATTGAAAATGGGTGTTAAATTAGTCAGCTAATAGTGTCTGCCACAAAGATGAAACAGAAAATCTTAAGTTAGATTGCTGGAATCACTATTTTAAAAATTTAAAATGATTGTCATCTGGGTTTTTTGTTTGCTTGTTTTACCTATCAATGCTTCCTCCTGTGTTTTCTTAGGCTACTTTGAATTAAGGCTTACTTCTAATTCATTTTAATTGATTAGTAGATGTGAAAGGCAGAATAATGGCTCCCTAAAGAAGTTCAGGTCTTCATTCTCAGGACCTGTGAATATGTTGCAGTACATGGCACAGAAGAATTAGAGTTGCTAAATAGCAGCATGGGAGATTATCCTGGATTCTTCATGTGGATTCTGTACAGACAGGCTTTCTTAACAATGGAAGTGAGAAGTAGAGGAGGTTCCATAAAGAGATGGGGTGGTGAGAACGGGGTCAGAGGGAAGCAGTGTTGCTGGATCTGAAGATAGAGAAAGGGTGCCATAAGCCACAGAGCACAGGTGACTTCTGTAAACTGGAAATACAAGGAAAGTGATTTATTCTAAATCCATTTTTTATTTCTAAAACAAAATGCCTGAGGTTGAGTACTTAAAAAATTTTGGAAGTTAAAAGTTCAAGATTTGGTGACCCTATCTGGCTTCTGGTGAGGGCCCCAGGGCTGATGGCATCACAGAGGCAGGACTGTGTGCAGCAGGGACCACATGGTACGACAGGAAACCAGAGGGACTCAGCAAACAAGCTATCTCTCTTTACAACAGCTCATTGTTGCAGAAACTTCTCATCTGAGGACAGTGTCACCTTTTACTATACCCCTCCTTAAAGGTCTCACCCTCTCAGTAGCTCCACAATAGATACTAAGCTTCCAGCACATGAACCTTTGGTGGAGGTGGGAGGTTAAGGGGTAGGGATGCTCAAACCATAGCAACCCCAGTAGCCCCCAGAAAGGAAGGCAACCCTGATTATATGTTGATTTTAGCCCAGTGAGTCCTGTTTTGGACTTCTAACTTTTATAACAGAAAGATAAAAAAGTGAATGTTGCCTTAAGCCTCTAGACTTGTGGTACTTTGTAATAGGAGTAATAGAAAATTAATATAGATTTTGGTACCTACAAGAAGTGCTGCTGTAGAAACAGCTAAAAAATTTTCGTGTGTGTTAGAATTAGGCAATGAGCACATTCTGGAAGAATTTTGTGGTACATGTTAGAAAAACCCTAGACTGTTAGTAGAACTGTGGATGCTAGTAACTATTATAGACCAGGAAAGAAGTAAGGAACAGGACAGAGAATACATTCCCTTAGAGAATACTTAAATCGCTGTGAACAGACTAATAGTAGAAATATGGACATTAAAGTTGTTGGTGGCGAGGGCTTATAGGAAAATAAGGAAGGTGTTGGAAACAGTTGTGTCATGGCTTGTATCTAGATGTGCCCTCTAAAGACTCATGGGGTCATAGGGGATTTCAAAGGTGGCTGGATTAAGGTGTGATCCTGGGAGTAAGGTCTCCCCATTCTGGGTACGGGTGGTACCACACAAAATGTGGGTAGCCTGGATGGTTTATAAAGGGACAGAAAGAAGCTGCTTTGCTGCCTTCTGCTTGTTGTGCTTTGCCATGGACTCTTTGTCCTCTGCAATGCCCCTCTGCTGTGCCACCCTGCCTGGGAGCCTGCTGATTATGGACTGAAACCTCTACAAACTGTGAGCCAAAATAAACCTTTCCTCCTTTAACTATTTTGTCTTAGCAGTGAGAAAAGTAACTAAGACAAGGAAGAAAGGGAATCCTTGTTATAGTGACAGAAAGCTTAGCAGAATTATGTCATCAGCGTTTGTTATTACTTGATTTCTTGATGATAGCCATTCTTTCTGGAGAATGGTGGAATCTCAGTGTCTTAATTTGCATTTCACTAATGGCCAGAGGTGTTGGACTTCTTTTTCGTGTATTTATTGGCCATTTGTTCTGTTTCTGAACAATGCCTATTTATTTCAGTGGCCCATTTATTTAATTCAGTCTTTTATTTTGGGGGAGGTCTAATTGCTTTGAGTTTTTCTAAATATTAGTCCTCTGTCTGAGGAAAAGCTGGCAAAATTTTTTTCCATTCAGTATATCATCTCTTCACTCTGTTGATTGTTGCTTTTGCGATATAGAAGTTTTTTAATTTGATAGGATCCTACTTGTTCACTGTTGATGGTATTTCTTGTACCTTTTGGGTTCTATTCAGAAAGTCCTTCCCTATACTTATGACTTCATGAGTTTTACCTATTTCATCTTCCTACAGCATGTATATTTTTGCCCAGTTGTTGAAGATCAGGTGGCTGAATATGCCTTGGCTTTCTGCATCCTGTATTTTGTTCTGTTGATCCACATGTCTGGTTTTTTACCAGCACCATGCTATTTTTATTACCGTAGCTTTGTAATATAATTTGAAATTTAGGAATGAAATACCTCTGGTTTGGTGTTCTTACCCAGCATTGCTTTTACTACTCTGGGTCTTTTTTTGTTCCATATGTATTTTAGGATTGTTTTCTCTAGTTCTGTGAGAAGTGTTGTTGGTATTTTGATGGCGAGTTTATTAAATATATATATCAGTTTTGAAAGTATGACCATTTTGATTCTATTGGTCCTGCCCATCTGGGAACAGTAGGTATCTCCATTTTCTGATATCCTCTTCAATTTCTCTTTTCAGAGTACTGTAGTTTTTGTTGTAGAGGTCTTTCACGTCCCTAATTAGGTTAATTCCTAAGTATTTAGTTTTTCTTGGTACTATTGTGAATGATATTTTTTCCTAATTTTTTTTCTCAGTGATTATTGGAGTAGAGGAACACTGTTGATCTTTGTGTGATGATTTTGTATGTTACACTACTATTATTGTTTGTGTCTAGATGTTCCCCCAAAACCTCATGTGGTCATGGTGGGTATTTTTGGGAGTGGCTGAATCTAGAGTGTGTGATTGATTCGTAGTGCAATGCTGGGATTAAGGGCAGGTGATTGCTGGACCAGTCCACTGATTGGATTGGCATTGCCCTAATCTGCTCAGAGTGGGTACAGTATAAGAGACAGAAAGAGGTTTGTCCCTTTGCTCCCTTTCTCTATTGTTGGTTTTGCTGTCTTCTGCCGTGAACTGTTGCCCCTCTACTGTCTGCCATCGTGCCTTGGAGCCAGCTGTTAGTGAACTGAATCCTCTACAAACTGTAAACTAAATAAACTTTTCATCCTTTAACTTCAGGTATTTTGTCTCAATAATGAGAAAAGTAACTAGGAAAGCTACTAAATTTGGTTATTAATTCTAGGAGTCTTTTGGTGGAATTTTTAGGGTCTTTTATGAGGAGGATCATATTATCTGCAAATGATAATTTGACTTCTTTCTTACATGTATCCCCCCCCCACACACTTTTTGTTTTCGTTTTTGTTCTCTTGCCTGTTTATTTAGGCTAATGTTTAGAGTACTGTATTACAAGCAAGAGTGGTGATAGTGAATATTCTTGTCCCGTTTTTTATTTTGGAGGGAAAGCTTTCCCCATTTAATATGATGTTGGTGATATGTTTGTCTTAATAGCTTTTATCAGATTGAGATAAAGTCTTTCTATGCAGTGGTACCTCATTTTACAAACTTAATATTTTCCACAATTTTGGTTGCAGAATTTGTTCCACAAACTGAAGTACTGCTGTACCTGTTTTCTTGAGTTTTTACGAATGAATATTGGATTTTTCAAAGGCTTTTTCTGCATCTCTTGAGACGATCATGAGATTTTTATCCTTCTTTCTGTTTATGTGATGTATTATGCTTATTGATTTGCATATGTTGATCTCTCCTTGCATCCCTGGGACAAACCCTGCTTGGTTGTGATGTGTATGATCTTTTTGATGATTTGCTGCATTCTGTTTACCAATGTCTCTTGAGGATTTTTACATCTGTGTTCTTTAAAGAAAGTATCTAGGGGCCAGGGATTTAGCTTAGTGGCACAAGCACTTGCTTGGTGAGTGTGAGGTCATGAGTTTGATCCCTGGTACCAAAAAAAAAAAAAAAAAAAAAAAAAAGAAAGTGTCCTGTAGTTTTCTGTTTTGGTTAGATCCTTGTCTGGTTTTGGTATCAAGGTAATTTGATACCCAAGGTTAAGTTTTGAAGTAGCCCTTCCTTTGAGTTTTAAAGAGTGAGGAATCCTGGCATTTGATCTTCCCTGAAGTTATTGTGCAGTTCAGCAGTGAATCCATTAGGTTCTGGACCTTTCTAATGTTGGTAGGTTTTTCACTTCCTCAATTTGATTGCCTGTTATCAGATTGTTCAGAGGTTTTGTATCTTCTTGGTTCACTTTGGTAATTTCATATGTATTTAGGAATTTAACCATTTCTTTTGAATTTTCCAATTTTTCTGAGTACAGGTTTTCCAAATAGTTACCAGTAATCTGATTGTGGTGATTTGTGTTGTGATTTCACTTTAAAAAATTTTTTTAGGGTTACACTAGGGCTATGTTTGTTTGATTTATTTATTTTTAAATTAAGTTTATTGGTACATTTTAGATATACATAATGATCACATTCATCATAGGGAATTTGTATCTTTACATGATATATCTTGATTTTTCTTTTTTTCCCATTTTCTTACCCTCCCTTCAATCCCTCTTTCTCTCCTTATTTACAAAAGCTTTATTTCCATTTTTTCCTTCTTGTTTTGATTTTTCTTTTTCCTTTCTTCCTTTTCTACTCCCCTATCTCTAGTTCCCCTTCCCATTTGAACATTTTCTTCCTATTTCACAATATCTATTATATGTTTTGGTCCTCATTTACCTTTTTTGTTTCTCACACGAGAGCAACAGTATGATGTGTGTCTGATTCATTTTGTTTACAAGTGTGGTCTCAAGGTGCATTCATTTACCTAGAGATGTCTCAAGTTTATCCTTCTTTAAGAATGAATAGTACTCCATTGTATAAAAATACACATTTTTTAAAATCATTCATCAGTTGATGAGCATTTGGGCTATTTCCAAGATATAGCTATTAAAAACTATGCTACTATAAACATGGACATGCATGTATCACTGTGGTATGATGTGTTCTTTCAGGAAAGTTCCAAGAAGGAGAATAGATGGGTCAAATGGGACCTGTAGTCCTAGCTTTTTTGAGGAATCTCCACACTGATTTCCACAGTGGTTGCACTGGTATACACTCACACTGACAATGGTGAAAGTTTCCTTTTCCCCACACCCATGCCAGCATTGTTACTGATTGATTTCTTGATGATAGCCATTCTTTCTGGTGTGAGATGAATTCTTGGCATTGTTTTGATTTGCCTCTCTTGAATGACCAGTGATATTGAACATTTTCTCATATATTTGTTTGCCATTTCTACTTCTTCATTTGAGAAGTGTATTCATATCAGATGCCCATTTTTGGATTGGGTCTTTAAATTTGGGGTGGGGGGGTCTCATTTTTTGAGTTTGTTATATATTCTAGATATTAGTCCTTTGTCTAAGGAGCAGCTGGAAAAATTTTCTCTCCACCCTGTGGCTTTTCTCTTCACTCAGTTGATGATTTCTTTTGCTGCGCAAAAGCTTTTTAGTGAGATCCCAGTTGTTGATTCTTTGTAATACTTCCTGTGTGATTGGGGTTTTGTTTATAAAGTCTTTTGCTGCACCTGCATCTTCAAAAGTTCTGCTTATTCTATCTTCCAGCAGATTTAGTGTTTCTGTTTTAATATTTAGATTTTTGATCCAGCTCAATTTAGTTTAGTGCATGGTGAGAGATATGGGCCTCTCTTGGCATGTAGAAAGCCAATTTTTCAGCACCACTTATTAAAGAGGCTGTTTTTCTTCCAGTGAAGGTCTTTGGCCCATTTATTGAAGATTAGGTGGCTGAGTGTGTTTGGAGTTATTTCTGCGTGTTCCACTGGTTCTCAGGTCTGGTTTTGTGTTTTTGTTTTTGTTTTTTGTTTTTTGCCAGTACCATGCTATTTTTATCATAGTAGCTTTGTAGTATAATTTCAAGTCAGGGATTGTGATGCTGTCTGCCTTGCCTTTGTTGCCCAGAATTGTTTTTGCTATTCTAGGTCTCTTCTGTTTCCAAATAACTTTTAGGATTGTTTTCTCTAATTCTGTGAGGTATGCTATTGGTATTTTGATTGGAATTGCATTACATTTGTATAATAATTTTGGGAGTATGGCCATTTTCACTATGTTGGTTGTTCCTACCCAAGAACTAGGGATATCTTTCCATTTTCTGATACCCTCTTTGATCTCCTTTTAAAGAGTACTGTACTGAGGTAGGCGGAGCGTTGTGAGTTCGAGGCCGGCTTGGGCTACAGCGCGAGCGCAAGGCCTGCCTGAGCTACATAGTGCGACCCTGCCTCAAAAAAACCAGGACCCGGAGTTTGGCTCAGCAGCTTAAGCGCCTGTCTGGCAGGTGCGAGTCTGTGAGTTCGATCTCCGGTGCCGCAAAAAAAAAAAAAAAAAAAAAAAAAGAGTACTATAGTTTTCAATGTAGAGATCTTTTACCTCCTTTGCTAGATTGACTCCTAAGTATTTCATTTCTTTGAATGCTTTTGTGAAAGGTGTTGTTTCCCTAATTTTCTCTCTCAGTTAGTTTTTTATTTGTGTACAGAAATGCTATTGATTTCTGACTGTCAACTTTATATCCAACTACTGAATTTGGTTATTAAATCTAGAAGTTTTTTGGTGGAGTTTTTGGGGTCTTCTGTGTAGAGTGTCATGTCATCTGCAAATAGTGATAATGTAAGTTCTTCTTTTCCTATCCTTATTCATTTCTTTCTCTTTTCTAATTGCTCTGGCCAGTATTTCCAGAACTATATTGAATAGGAGTGGTGACAGTGGACATCCTTGTTTGTTTCTGATTTTAGAGTGAACTCTTTGAAACTTCCAGATAATGTTGGCTGTTGGTTTGTCATAGATGCTTTCTCTGCATCTGTTGAGATGATTGTGTGATTTTTGTCCTTGGTTCTGTTGATATGGTGTATTACATTTATTGATTTGTGTATGTTGAACCATTTCTGAATCCCTGGGATGAATCCTACTTGGTCATGGTGCATAATCTTGATGATTCGCTGCCTTATTTGCTAGTATCTTATTGAAGATTTTTGTGTCTGTTCATTAAGGAGATTGGCCTATAGTTTTAATTTGGTTGACCCTTTTTCTAGTTTTGGTATCAGGGTAATGCTTGCTTCCAAGAATAAGTTTGGGAATATCGCTTCCCTTTAATTTCATTAGAGTTGAGGGGTCAGTGGCATTAGATTTTCTCTAAACTTCGTAAAGAATTCAGCAGTGAACCCATCAGGACTAGGGCTTTTCTTTGTAAGTTTTAATTACATCTTCAATTTCATTGATACTGGTTTATTTCAAATGCTTATATCTTCTTGATTCAGCTTTGGTAATTTATATATACCTAGGAATCTATGCATTTCTCCTTTTTTTCACCTTCTTAGAATAAAGTTTCTCAAAATAGGTATCTTCTGGATTTCTGCAGGATCTGTTATAATTTCACCCTTTTTATTGAACCTTTTCTTTCCATTTTTTGATAAGGTGGCTAAGGTTTTATCAATTTTATTTAATCTTTGAAGAACCAGCTCTTCAATTGATGGAGTCTTTGTATTGTTTTCTTAGTCTCAATTGCATTAATTTCTGCCATGATCTTTTCCTTCCTCATACGTACTTTGGGCTTGACTTGGTCATCTTTTCTAGAAGTTTGAGCTTCAGCATGAGGTTGTTTATTTGATCTCCTTCTGTTTTCCTGATGTTAGAGTTTATTGCTATAAATTTCCCTCAGAGGACTGCTTTCATTGCATCCCATAAGTTCAGGTATATTGTATGGGTATTATCATTAAATTATGGAAGCTATCTAGTTTCTTCTTTAATTTCATCTGTGACCCATTGGTCATTCAATAGGGTATTATTTAATTTCCATATGTTTATGTAGTTTTTGTAGTTTTGTCATTGATTTCCAATTTCATTGTACTGTATTCTGATAATATGCATGGAATAGTTTGAGTTCCTTTACATTTACTTAAGCATGTTTTATGAGCTGATATGTGTTCTGTTTTGGAGAACATCCCATGCACAGCTGAGAAGAATGTTTATTCTGATATTGTGGGGTAGAACACTGTAGACATCTGTGAAGACCATCCATTCACAAGTTTGGTTCAGTTCTGATATTTGTTTGTTGACTTTTTTTGTGTAGTTGATCTGTTGTGACAGTGGGGTATTGAGATCTTCCCAGTATAATTGTATTGGTGCTTATTTGATTTTTCATGTCCATTAATACTTGTTTTATATATTGGGTACATTGATATTTGGTGCATATATATTTATGATTATCATATCTTCCTCTTGGACTGTTCATGTAACAAATATGTAGTGACCTTATTGTCTTTCTCTCTCTATCTTTTTTCTTTTTTCTTTTCTTTTTTTTTTTTTTTTTTTTTTTTTTTTTTTTTTTTTTTTTTTTTTTTTTTTTTTTTTTTTTTTTTTTTTTTTTTTTTTTTTTTTTTTTTTTTTTTTTTTTTTTTTTTTTTTTTTTTTTTTTTTTTTTTTTTTTTTTTTTTTTTTTTTTTTTTTTTTTTTTTTTTTTGTCTTTTTGAGACAAGGTCTCTCTATGCAGTTCAGGCTGGCTTTTAGCTCACTTTGTAACCTAAGCTGGTTTTGAACTTGCAATAATCCTCCTGCCTCAGCCTCCCGATTGCTGCAATTATAGGTGTGCGCCACCACATTCAGCTCTTCTTGTCCCTTGTCAGTCTTGGCTTGGAATCTACTTTGTCTGCAAGTAGAATAGTGACATCTTTTTTCTGAGTTCTTTGTCACATGAAGTATTGTTACTTATTCTTTGAGTTTCAGTCAGTGAATTTCTTTTTCTTTCTTTCTTTCTTTCTTTCTTTTTTTTTTTTTTTTGTGGCGCCAGGGATCGCACTCATGACCTCGCGCCTGCCAGGCAGGCACTTAAGCCACTGAGCCAAACTCTCAGCCCTAGTTTTTTGAGATAGGGTCGCACTATGTAGTTCAGGCCAGCCTTGTGCTCACTTTGTACCCCAAGCCAGCCTTGAACTCACAACGCTCCTCCTACCTCAGCCTCCCCAGTGCTGGGATTACAGGCATGCGCCACCACGCCCAGCTTGTGAATTTCTTTTTGAGTTAAGTGTTTCTTGTATGCAGCATATTGTTGAATCTTTCTTGAACCTTCTGTCTGTCTTGTTTCTTTTCATTGGTGAATTGAGACCATTTACATTGATGATTATAACTGATATGTAGTGACTTATCCTTGTATTATTTCCCTGTTATTGGTTCAGAGAGCCGAAACCAATTGTCATGAATTTCTTCAGTTCTTTGTCGTAGAAGTATCTTATTTCTCCTTTGATTATGAAAGATAGTTTTCTAGAATATGCATCAGTCTGGGTTGGAGGTTGTTTTATTTCAGGACTTGAAATACTTCAAGCTTTCCTTTTCTTAAGGGTTTGTGTTGAGAAGTCAGCTGTGATTCTGATTGGTGATTCTGAGTAGGTAATTTGTTTCTTTTCTCTATTGGCTTTTGGTATTTTGTTCTTATGATGAATTTTTGGGGTCTCGTTTATTATTGGTGTAGATTTATTTTGGTGATGACTAATTGGAGTTGTACATGCCTCACTTATCTGTAGGTTGAATTAGTTTTCCTGTTTGGAAAGTTTTCTGTCATCATTTGTATGATCAAGTTACTTCTTTCATTTGCTCTGCCTTCTGCTTTTTTCATTGGCTCTGATCAGTTTATGTTGTTTTTCTTTGTAGACCTTGCACCTATGGTTAAAGGTAACAAATTAAGAGTTAGCATATTTTGTCAGTTTCTAGGCTATTGCCAGTTGTACTATTTTAGCCATGGTGTCATACCTATTGTAATCAGTTTTTGTCCCTCGTATGACAACACTGTGATTGTCTGGTGTCATAATCATCACCATAGTCTAATACCAAAAGACTGGGTGCTGAACCAAATAGATAGCAACTTCTCATCCCTAATAAATTGGTATGGTAGGATGTTGAGACAGATACAAAGGCCGGGAGGCAGCTACCTCTAGAAGACATCTCTGAGGAACAGACATTTCCTAGGGGAATCCTCAATACTAGTGATAAAGCTGCTTATCATAGCAATTTACAAGTGTTAACAGAGAAAAAAATTAAAATAAGAAAATAGAAAATGACAAGATGTAAAAGTAAAATGCAATCCCAGGCCTCCAGCCCACCCAGGAGAAGTCCAGAGGACATTGAGATAGAAAAAATCGGAAGCTACCCACCTGAATTTTCTGAAATGGTGGTAGCAGAAGTAAAAAAACAGATGAATGAAGTTATAGACAATTGAAATGAAGGACATGCTCCATACATCTAGAGTAGACACATAAAAAAAATAGAAGAACTTATGAAAATGATGGAAACCGTGAATGTGTGACATAGGAAGAGAAATTGGAATCCACGAAACAGATTCAAACATATCCAGGAAATTAAAAATTCCATTGAGTGGCACATGCCTATTACCCCAGCACGTGGGAGGCTGAGGCAGGAGAATCATTGTAAGTTCGAGGCCAGCCTGGGCTACAAGTGAGTTCAAGACCAGCCTGAACTATGTAGTATGTAGTGAGATCCTGTCTCAAAAAGATTAAAAAAAAAAAAAAATTCTGTGGAACCAAGGTGCGGGCATAATATCAGATGTAGAAGATAGGACTGAGGTTAGTGATCATGAAAGATTTCTTAAAAATAGCATGGGACCATGAAAAATCAATCTAACTTTTTTCATTTCTGATGGCATTTCTTTTTTTCTTTCATTCCTTTTCGGGGGGCAGGGGGGTAAGATTGGCTAATGGAAAAAAAAAAAACGATTGGCTAATAGTTTGTGTTTTGTTTAGTCTTTCAAAGAACCAGCTCTTCAATTCATTGATTTTTTTTTTTTGTTTTTGTTTCAAGTCCATTCATTTCTGCTGTGATCTTTATAATTTCTGTCCTTCTACTAGCTTTGGATTTGGATTGTTCTTGTTTTTCCAGGACCTTATGGTGCCTCATTAGGTTATTTGGCCTTGCTGTGCTTTTCTGATATGGGCATTCACAGTTTCATACTTCCTTCCTAGGACTGCTTTCTTTGTGTTCTAACAGTTCTACAGTTCTGATGTTTTGTACTAGCATTGTTGTTTAAATCTATAAACTGTTTCTTTTCTTCCTTGGTTTCTTCTGTGACTCATCGACTATTCGAGATGGTATTGTTTAATTTCCCTGTATTTGCATGTATGGTTCCTTTTTCAGTTTTTCTTTTTTATTAGTACTTGCTGTCCAAAATAATTATGTTCCTTCCATTTTCCCCTATCCCTCCACATCTTGTTTTCCTTTCCATTTGAAAAAGATCTATTTCCCTACTTCCTATTATCTTTTATTTTGGTCTTTGTCTGTATCTTGGGAAACCATGCTATATTTAAACTATGTGTTTTTTTTAATTGAGAAAAGTCCAGTTTAATTCACACTAATGAATTTCAACCATTACACTTTGCTTCAAGCAAATTCAGATTTTAAAATAACAAGTTTGAATTGACAAAAGGAAAAAATTACATTATAACCAATGTACTGTCATTCTTTGAACAAAAAAAGTCACAGAGTTATATGGGTTTTAAAAAATCTGGTACAGGGCACAAGAAACAGTTACCAACAGTTACCTGCAATAATAGTTTACAGAGTTGGGAAGTTAAAATAGTGCTTTTTTATTAGAAAGACGGTACTACACACTTTAGCCCTTGCTAAAGATATTCAGTAAGAAAGTGGAGATACTTTTATTTGCAGGTAACTGTCACACACAGTCTCTTCATTCTCTGTGTCCCTCTAGTCCTGGTGTCATTTCTTCTATTCACTGGGACTCACTGTGTGCGTTTCCTCATCTCCTTCTGCTCGGAACCAGCAGGACTCCGGCTGCTTCTCCTCCCCTCCCTGCCATGGCTTTCGCTGTTCTCCTCGCTTCCTGCAGCTCCTCCCCTCTCTGTGATGTGACCACAGCTTCTGGACTTCTGCTCAGAATCAGGATAGCTCCATCTGTTGCTATTCTCACCAGAACTCTCATTTTATAAAGCGAGGCATTTCCCTGGCTTTTTTCTTGTTACTGTGACTGTTTGAGGGCTCTTCGTAAAGTTTTCTTAGACTTCTCTTCAGAAGCACTGTTCTTACTTCACAAACACTTGTTTTTCTTTTCTTCTTTTCTATTTTCTTTCCTCTGCTGTCACTCTCACTCTCACTACTGCTTTCTGAAGCCTCAGAAGTAGAGGAGGAGGAAGAGGAGGAGGAGGAGAAACAGGAGAAGGAAGAGGAAAAGGAGGATTTATGTTTTTGTGTGTGTGTGTCTACTGTTGGTCTTGTGTAACTTTTTATTTTTTCTCTTTTTTTCTTTTTCTTATTTTTCTTTTCAAGTCTGTCCAATTTCCTGAGAAGTTTCTATTTCTGTTTGGTTATTAGTGACTTGAAGAATTCACCTTCTGGATCTTCTTAACCCTCACTTGCAACATACTCCTGTGATGGATTATTTGCGGTCAAGTTTCTCCCCAGTACATTTTGTTTCAGTGCAAACCCACTGTTTCTTAGCTCCGCTGTTAGCTCTGAGGGTGCATCGATGGCTCTGAGCCATCAGTGGGAACTGAACTTGCATTGATTCCAGAAGGACCAAACAAAGGACACTGTCGATCTGTGTTAACATGACCCCATTTATGACATTTAATGCACCTCACATTTCGAACCTGAGTACCAAAGGGCTGGTTTCTGATGCTCATATCATCTTTGGCATATTTTTCATGTAGAGCCCCTTTGTGCCGTTCAAATTTGTATTCCATCACCCCTTCTGTTTCTTCTTTCTCTGTTGTGTGTGTGTGTGTGTGTGTTTTTTTTTTTTTTTTTTTTTTGCCAGTACTGGGGATTGAACTGACAACCTTGCACCTGCCAAGCAGGCACATAAGCCACTGGGTCAAACTCCCACCCCTATTTTTTTTGAGGCAGGGTCGCACTATGTAGTTCAGGTTGGCCTTGCCCATGTTGTAGCCCAAGCCGGCCTCAAGCTCACAATGCTCCACCTACCTCAGCCTACTGAGTGCTGGGGTTAAAGGCATGTGCCACCGTGCCTGGCTCTCTTTATTTTCTTTTTTAGCTCCTGGTGGGACTTCATACATGAAGTTAAAGCCATTCTTTACACGTTTATCTCCCATAAGCAATCTGTTACAATATGATTCTTGTTCTTTGAGACACTACTGCATTAATTCTTCTTGTTTCTTTTTATCATATGATATTTCTGCTCTGCCATCCCTACCTTCTTGATATTGGATTTGGAAGCAGGATGAAAGTCCCTTTTGCACATGAAACTGGCAAAGGATTTCCCCATCTTGAAATCTCAGTTTCATAGGGCAGCAGCTAAGTCTGTAAAAACTTTGTTTCATTTAACATTATGTTCTCTAGGTGCATTCGTTTTCCTACAAATTCTGTGATTTCTTTTGCTGTTGTCTAGTTTCATCTTGTTATGATTTGATAATATGCATGATCTAATTTCTGTTATTTTTCATTCACTGAAACATGCTTTATTGGCTAGTATGTGATCTGTTTTAGAGAAAATTCCATGAACTGCTGAGAATAAAGTGTATTCTGTTGTTGGGTAGAACACTTTGTGGAGTAGGTATCTGTTATGCCCATTTGTTTAAAAGTATGGATTGGCTTTTGGGGAGCTGGGAGTTTTGAGCGGCATTTTGCTGTCTTCTCATACTTTTATCTGTATGTGTGTGTGTGTGTGTGTGTACGCACATATGCTGAGGTTTGTAGGTTGAGTATAGTGAAAAGACTTTTTGCTAATATGGGTATCTCTTTAGTTAGTGTCTGCTTGTCAGTGTGCACTCTGAGTGTGGCTATCTATAGCCCTTTGCCTCTGTCTCAAGACCTGGCCACCTCCATTAATTTGAGAGAGGAGCCTGCAGTATAACTGACCCAGCACCCAGTTCTCCAGGAATAGGCCACAGTATTTTTAATGACTCAGAGGCAGTCAACCAATTAATGCAGAGAAAACCAATTAATAGCAGCAACTATGTGACTCTGGCAATGGCAGTAAGATCAGCAAAGGTAATAGCATCAAAGACAAACTAGATATTGATGTACCCTAAGAACAGTCATGTACCACCCTTAACCATAGGAAAGAGATCTATAATTATAATGTAAACACTAAAACAAATCAAATAAATACTAAATATGTTGGGCATGGTGGCACATGCCTGTAATCTTAGCATTTGGGAGGCTGAGGCAGGAGGATCACTGAGAGTTCAAGGCCAGTCTGGGCTACAAAGTGAGTTCAAGACCAGCCTGAACTGCATTCTTGCTGGCCTGTGCTTGAACTTCTCTGTGAATCTGTGTCTAGCCAGCACCCTTTCCATGGCTGTTACTTATTACAGTCTCTCACCTAGTCCCTGTGGTAGGGTAACACTGGAGAACCTTAAGTGGAGTTTTTCTGAAGTTGTTCTGTGACTCAGTCTTAAACAATTAATCCCTTCCCAAAATGTCTCCTTATTAAACCCTCCCCAGTATGGCAGGTGTCATACTTTTTCTCTGACTCTAGCCTTTTTTAAGTTTATAATAGTTGTGAGCTTTTCTTAGGGCTGGTGCTGCTGCTGGTGGCCTGCTGCATTATTCCTTACCTTCTCTCCCAGGGCATTGGCTTCTTCCACGGTCTGGTTGGTTGGTTGGTAGGTGCCTCTGCTGCCATGGGCTAGGGAGAAACAAAACACACAGTGGGCTCAGAGTTGGCAAGTAGCCATGACGAAGACATGGGTTCTATGGGAGGGGAGTTGGCTGGGGAGCTTGTGGTTGCTGTCCTTATGCCCCCACTTACAGAATTTATGTGTCTGCTATGCTTTATTTTTGTATCCCTGTAACATTCAGGTTTGAAATTTAGTTTCCAGGGTCTGGAGGTTTTGCTCAGCAGCATAAGTGCCTGCCTGGCAAGCATGAGGTTGTAAGTTTGATCCCTGGTACAAAAAAAAAAAAAAATTAGTTTCCAGTGTAATAGTATAAAGTACCTCATTCTCATGAATGTGGTTAGTGTTCTTATAAACGAGGCTCCAGAGAGCTGCCTCCCTCTCCTCCTTTGATTCTGCTGTATGAGGACACTTAGGTGGTATCATCTGTGAGGAATAGGTCTTCACCAGCATCAAATCAGCTAGTGTCTTGGACTTGGACTTTCTAGCCTCTAGAACTGTTAGCAAATAAATTTCTGTACTTTATAAATTACCCAGTCTAAGCCATTTCATTACAGCAGCAGGAATGGATTAAAACAGTATTCTATCCACACCTTGAATGTGAATTACAAGTTCTGGTTCCCAGATGGCAGTGTTTTAGAGGCATGAAAGGGCAGAAACATTTAACCCATTAGCTTCTAGTTCCTATAAGTCAAAGGTTGTTTCCAGCACAGAGATACCTTACGCCTCTGGATTATATGTGCCTATGATGAGTTGACAACCACAGGCATCTCACAATTCCATGTCAGAAAAGACCTGGGAAGAAGAAGTAAGCCAGTTTACCTACCTGGGATTATGATTACCTTGAGTCACTTTGGATTCATCATGTTAGTGAAAGTAAAAGAAGGATCTACTGTACTCAGAGATAAGAAACTGATCTTGATTTCTGTCTGGAGCTAGGGTTATTTCTATGTGATTGAGAAAAAGAGGACTATATCTGGAATTCATAGTATTCCCTTGGATGTATTTTGGTGCTTTTTATTATGTCTTTGATAGTAGTGAATAGGAAATAGGGAAAACTGAAGGTCCAACGAGGGTATATCCAACAGAAGCCGAGGTCCTATGGGATAAAGGTTTGAGTCAGCTACTGTTGAAGTAACCAAGACTAGATGAAGTGCTGGCTAAGGCAAGAATAGGATAGTGGTTTTAGAAAAGAGATAGTGGATATCAAGTATGGTTTTAGAATGAATTGTTGCAGACAGGGTTATACCATATTGTACTCACCTTCCTGTATTTAGTCTTTTGTAGAAATAGTAAGTAGGTGGTTACTATCTTGACGCCTCAGTAATAAATTAGACCTTACAGGGGACATACACAATTGAGGGGTACACAGGGTGGACTGTATAGGATGCCCCTTCTGGGCCACCTTACATGGTCTCAGGCCTTATCTTTGATTCTAGCTATGGTGTGGTGAACAGTTCTGTGCATGCCCGAGTCCACTTGCGTTCATAGTACCTTATTTTAAGCATGTACCATGTGTTACATTTCTTGTCTTCTGGGGCTGGACACTCACTAGCAATTCATCTGCAAACTCTCTCAAAACATGGAGTTGTCACTCTTAAGGATAATGCTCAGCCAGGGACTAAGAGCTAGTGTAGTGAGTCTGAGAAGTAAGGATCCTCAGAAGATTGCCCATTAAATAACTAGTTGTCAGCACCAGTGGCTTGCTTGAGGAAACATCTATATTGATTTTTGCTCTTTTCCTATTACTTTCCTATATTCCACCTCTCTCTGAATACATTCCTAAGTAAACTTACTGTATACAAGCCTTTGCTGCCAGCACAGCCCTAGCTAAGACAGGTATGAAGTAACCTGGCAAACGCTGTTCAGGCCCAAGCCATTGCCTAATTTTGTAAATAAAATGTTGTTGGAACACAGATGTACGCATTTCTCTGGTAGTGTGTTTGATTGCTTTCATGCTACAATAGGATTGAGTATGTTTGAGGAGATGCATGGCTTGCAAAATCTAAAATATTTAACAGCCCACCCTTTGCAGAAAATGTGTGCCAACCCTGTTTCTTAACGTAGTTATAACAAGTTACCACAGACTGGATAACCTAAACAACAAGATAGGTGATTTAAAATAGTGTTGATTACTTTCTTACAGATCAGAGGTATGGGCAGAACTGGTACTTTCTGAAAGAGGAGGGAATCTACTTCCTTGTCTCTTCTAGCTCTGGGAGGCTGCTTGTATTCCTTGAATCCCAAGTCTTTCCTTTTACCATCCCACCTCTTGCTTCATTGTCATAGCTCCTATTCTTTGTGTCAAATCTCCTTTTGCTTTGCACTTGTAAGGACTCTTGTGATTACATTTAGGACTCACCCAACTAATCCAGTATAATCTCTCCATCTCAAATTCTTTAATCACATCCATAAAATACCCTTGGCCTTGTAAGGTAAATTTATAGGCTTTAGGAGTAGGACCTGGATATCTTTGATGGCTTTTATTTAGCTTATCAAAGTATTCCTGCTGGTCCCCAAAGATTTATATTTGTCCTACATTCAAAATACATTTACCGTTTCCTAGTGTCTTCCAAAGATTAGACCCTTATATCAATTCAGGTTCAAAATCTGGTCAGATATTGTAGATTAGACATCCCAAATCTCATCCTCTAAGTCCTATGTGGGTGAGTCTCTGAGTGTGCTTCTTTCTGGGCAGAATAATTTGCTTTCTAGTTTCACAGGTCCACAGATCTCTTCATCTGTGCTCCTAAAACAGTGCTGGGGCAGACAGAAAACAGTTGTATACATTCCCAGTCCAAATGGGAGGGAAAAGGAAAGAAAGGAGTCACTAGTATCAAACAATTTTGAAAGCCCATCAGGCAAACTCTTTTTGGTTTCAAGGCTTGGGAATAGTTCTCTGTCCCTCCTAGCTCCACACTGTAAGCCTGAGGCCAGTGTATGTATTGTGTATGGCTGCTTTCATGCTGCTACAACAGAACAAGTAGTTGTGAGGTTCTCTAGCCTGCCAAAGATCAACATGTTTTTTTAGATTGTCCCCTGATAGAAATATGCTTATTAAGGACAGGAATCTTTCTTGTTCATTGACATAATCTGAGCATCTAAAGGTTCATTACAGTATAGAACAACAACAACAGCCAGGCATGGTGGCGCACGCCTTTAATCCCAGCACTTGGGAGGCTGAGGTAGGCGGAGCGTTGTGAGTTCAGGCGGGCTTGGGCTACAATGTGAGCAAGGCTGGCCTGAACTACGTAGTGCAACCATGTCTCAAAAAACTAGGGCCAGAAAGAAAAAAGACAAAAAAAAAAAAAAAAAAAAAAAAAAAAAAAAAAAAAAAAAAAAAAAAAAAAAAAAAAAAAAACCCAAAACAAAACTAGGGCCAGGAGTTTGGCTCAGCAGCTTATGCACCTGCCTGACAGGCGTGAGGTTGTGAGTTCGATCCCCAGTGCCAAAAAAAAAAAAAAAAAAAGAAGAAGAAAAAAGCAATTTAATAGAAGTGAGAGAGCAAACCTTTTGGAATTGCTGAAGCAGAAACCTCATTATAAACGAAACATTCAAAGATAAAATAGAGAAATTTTTCTTGATGCATGAAGAAAGGAATCTACAAACTAAAATAATATATTCAAACAAAGATTTTAACAGAATGACCAATATTAACTTACACTGTGGAGCGAGACAAAGAATTCTTAAGACTTAAAGCAGATAAAGTTAGTTATTTAGAAATAAGAAAAACCAAGTCTGCTTTTAAGCCACTCATGACAATTTGAAGTGTCAGGAAAGAATGGGAACCATGTGTGCAAAGTTTTAAGGAAAACAAAAACCAAGATCCAAGAATAGTATAGCTAAGCAAGTGGTCACTAGGTACAGGGACAAGAAGCCAACTTTCATGGGCCATAATACATACGAGCTTTTCTCAAAAAATTAGCAATATGCAATATATTAACTAGTGTTAATTTTCTGGTTTTTTTTTTGAAATTCTGTATTTTTATCCCTTTTATTTTTGTTTTTAAAATTAAAAAAATGAAGTAGAAAAAATTAAAAATTAAAAGAGTAAATTCTGTAATGGAGAGGCTTCTGAAATGAGTTAGCACTGAGCATTGAATTTATTCAGTGAAAGATGTAATATTTTAAAACACCATAAGGATTATGTTTAAATATAGAATATAAGTGTTACAGTGTTTTTATTTATAAGTGTTTTCTACAGTAATGCAAAAAGAATGATGCCAACAAAATTGAGATGGGAGGCTGATGAAAGAGGAGACTGTATGTGCATTAATTTTCTTAGTTTTCATAAATCAACTGTTTTACCTAAAGTTTTATGGCAACCAAAAAAGAACTAAAATTAGAGTATAAATCTTTCATATTTCAGAAAAAAAATTTAGCAAAATAAAACACAACTGTTATAACTGTTATCCAACATGATAGCTACTAGCTATGTATGATAACTTAAATTACAATGATCATTAATTAAAGTTAAGTAAAATTAAAAGCTCACTTGCTCAGTCTTACTACCTGTATTTAAGTGCTCAGTGACCACATGTAACTTGTGGCTACTGTATTGGATGATAGGAAACATTTCCATCATTGCAGAAAGTTTTATTGAACATTGTTGGCTTATAGGAAACAAAGGGAATATTCAGAATAGAGATGTAACAGAACATGTTGACAGAATAACCCTAAACACAGCCTATTAAAAGAAATACCAGCTAGTTTAAAAAATAAAATAAAATTAAATATAGGCTACACAGTATTTCAGAGCTTAAAACAAGTTAACAAAGTTCAAATGTAGTAGAAGGGTGGTTG
This sequence comes from Dasyprocta punctata, assembly GCA_004363535.1. Classification (NCBI taxonomy): domain Eukaryota; kingdom Metazoa; phylum Chordata; class Mammalia; order Rodentia; family Dasyproctidae; genus Dasyprocta; species Dasyprocta punctata. The sequence continues at coordinate 52,570 of RJWM01007367.1, forward strand.
AAAGCACACAAAGCAGGCACTATTCGAAGGAGGCTCAGAACTTGGTATTAATACTGTATTAGGAAATTAGTTTCAATGCAAAAAAGTTTTGAATGAGTCAAAGAAGGAATACTTTATAAATATACAAACTTAAGACAAAACTGTATTGAATTATTATATAACAATATAGTGTTAAAATCCATAATCCAAAAATCACAAAAAATTCAAATAAAAGTATACCAGTATGTCCTTGTTATAAAAAGAAAAAAAAAAGATCTGAGTACTACACTTGTAAAGGTTAATTAATATTTATGAAAATTATACCTTTATAATAGAATTGTCACCTTTGCAAGTGTTTATGGAACACTTACAAAATTCAGCATACATTCAGCCCGTGAACACCTCTTAATTTCAGAAAGTGGAAATGCAGCAGAATCTATGTTTTTTTTTATTACAGTGCAGTCCAACTACACATTTACTTTGAAAAAGAAAGTATTATACTTAGTTATATCAAAATGGAAAAGTATACTAATTATACAGTAGAAAGAAATAATACTATATTGGGAAGGAAGTGGCAGTTATTATTTAACATGATTTTTTTATATTAGACTGTTTAGAATTAAATTCTTGTGTTGTTACTTTCCAGATGAGTCATTATATGCTTTGATTTTCCCATCTATAAAATAGGGATAGTACTAATCCCTGCTTATAGGGACTTTGTGAAGATTAAATTGTTTTTCTATATTTGAATATTTGTTAGAATATAGAATAAAATAAAAAATTTCAATTTGTTGTAGCACACAAGACAGATGAAATACTTCAAAGTAAACTGAAATGTACAGGGCCTATCTGAAGGAAATTTAAAAACTACTGAGGGACAAGTTCAGGAGGGCCAGGGAATATGAAAAGGATTCATCTTTTGCTATCCTATATATGAATTATGGGCACTTCAAACCAAGATGTTGATGGAATATTGACTAATGATTCTATATTTCACCTGAAACAGTCTTATGTGACAACAGCCAGGATCATTTAGATAAAAAAAAGAATCATGAGGGGGAAGCTGCTCTCTGTAATGGTATAGTAATTAAAATAAATTTGTATAGAAAAGGAAAAAGAAAAAGTAATGTAAGAGAAATTACAGGAGTAGGCTCAAATTCACATATGATTTTAGTATGTAAAAGCTAACATTTCTAATCAATGTAAAAGTCTGTATATAGTGCTAATAGAAGAATATTCCTAAGTTATATTAAGTAAAAGTAACATTTCCAATCTGTATAAAATTCAGAAAGAATCATTAGTTTGGGATAATAGCTACCACTTGACGGGGAAAGGAACATGGATTTCTAAAATATGTTTCACTAAAGTTAACTGAGTATTTTACTTTGGTAATGTGAATGTCTCCCCAATGGTCTTTTACCAGTAATTTTAATGCTTGTTGATGTTGCTTGTCTGAATTTATTACTGTGGTGGTTGAAAATGGTAATTTCTCCAGGCGTGGTGGTGCACTTCTGTAATCCCAGTACTCGGGAGGCTGAGGCAGGAGGATTGTTGCAAGTTCAAGACCAGCCTGGTCTACAAAGTGAGCCCAAGGCCAACCTGAACCACATAGCGAAACAAAAAAAAAAAAAAAAAAAAAAAAAAAAAAAAAAAAAAAAAAAAAAAAAAAAAAAAAAAAAACCAAAAAGAAAAAAAGGAAATGGTGATTTATCCCCTACTTTTTGTATTCTCACATTTATTATTTAACTTTTTTGTCTTTTTGAGACAAGGTCTTGCTATGTGGTTCAGGCTGGCCTTGAGCTCACTGTGTAGCCCAGGTTGGTCTCAAACTTGCAACAATCCTCCTGCCTCAGCCTCTCGAGTGCTGGGATTACAGGTATGTGCCACCATGCCTGGCTCCTATTTAACATTATTTTTACAAAACCTTCTCTCTTAAAAATATTTATCTTAGCATCAATCTGGAATCTTAAACATTTTTGTTTGTGTTACAAACCATTTCTATCATTATGTGTATTGATTCTCATATTATTCCAAACTTGATTAACAGAATCCTCAGTTTTTAAATCTAATTGGAAAATTCAAGTATTTGTGGGCAAATAGTACATTACTTATATCCAAATCTGTGCTACAAATAAAAAGATATTTTAGAAATACTCAGGTATTAGCCAAGCATGGTGGTACACACCTGTAATCCCAGCACTCTGGGGGCTAAGGCAGGATGATTGCAAGTTAGAACCCAGCCTGGGCAATTCAGTACCTTAGCGAGACCCTATCTTTTAAAAAATAAATAAATAACAAGCAGGCTGAGAATGTAGCTCTGTGCAAAGACTCTAGGTTCAATCCCCAGTACTAAAGAAGTTGTAAAAAATCACATATTTAAAAATACATGGATAGATACCTTAAAAAAATTTTACAGTGTTGATATGGAAATATTCTCAAGTTATTAAATACAAAAGGAAAGGTTTCAAAGTGAAGAGCCATTGTTGTTCATTTTAATAAATATCTGTGATTGTATGCATTTAAAAATTTTTCTGGGATTATATACATTTAGAATTTTTTTTCCTTAATAAGAAACTGTTCATAGTGGTTATCTCTAAGTGGTACTGAAAGCTAGGTAGGTGAGGGAAGACTTAGGTATATTTTGTACTTTTCTGAATATTTTGAAAATTAATTATAAAATACATTAATTATTTTTACAATTAGAAAAGAAAGAAGCCAGCATGGACACACACCTGAAATCTTGGCACTCAGGGAGGCTAAGGTAGGAGGATTACAAGTTTAAGCCTAGCTTGATCAATTAAGCCACTTAGGGAGACCCTATGTCAAAATAAAGGACTGTACATGAGAAAGAAAGAAATCCAAGACTCTTGTTATTCACAATGTTTTGTCTTGGCGTCCCACAGAAGTGAGGTAGGAGTTGTAGACCCTTTTGGATTACGTGAGAGTTGAGAAAGGAGAGAATTGAGTCAGTTTGGGGATAATATAAATGCATGGAGGACAAGGAGAGGCAAAAGACTAAAACCTTTTAAAATTATGAATGTGGAATTTTGTCGCTCAGACCATATGTCCCTGCCTATTTCTGAAGATCAGTAGAAAGGTCTGAGTCCACTGATGACTGTCATTTTAGAAAACTATGCATAAGAGATAGAACTTATGAGTTTTTTTTATTAGTTTCTTATAAAACTTTATGTCTAATCTTACAGTGTTTTGGGATGTGGGTGAATTTTAGCCTCAAGGTCTCTGTACTATTGTCCTTATTTTTATTAGTTATTAGTTTTTAAATTATAGTTTCTTTTCTGTTTATTTGATTTTTATGTCTCTTCCCACTGGAATGTAAGTTTTTTGAAGGCAGTGGACTTTGTTTTGCTCACCAATGTATTGCTTAGAATAATCTGTAGTCTACTTCTACATAATAGTCAAACATTTATACAGAGAATATGCCTGAAAAGCATTTGTTGAATCAGTAGTTATTAAAATAATTTTGGAGACAATTGGGAATTAGCTAGGAATGCTCTCTTCAAGAGAGAGTATTTTATCTTATTTTTTGTTTTGTTTTTCTGTCTAAAAATGTTTTATTTCATACTTCATAAAAAAGTTTATGTGTACAATGCAAGACTCAAAGTATCTAGAAAGGCAACTTTCAGTCACAAACAAGACAGTGATCCTTCATACTCTACTGTGGAAGCATATTGAATGCACTCTTCAGTTACATGTATTTTAACTATACAGTCCATGTTTTGGGTTTTAATGTTAGATCTGCATATATGAGACACTTATGATCAGATTTTAAGACTGATGATGCCAATTTCAAGCTTCTTACATTTTGAGTACAATTTTCTCTATTACAAATATATGTTAACTAGCAGCACAGCAATATTTTAATTGACCTTGTGAAAACTAATTTGATTTTGCTTAGTCTGACCAAGGACATGACTGGAAAGGAAGATGTGTACCGGGGCCCAGCCATCAGGGCACTCTGCAGAATCACAGATGTAAGTTCTCTTTGTTTTACTGAGTTACCAAAGGGAACATTCTGATTTAACAGGATTCCCTAGTTTGACTTTGTGAATCTCCAGTGTGAGAGAAACATGACCACTAAAAAGGCTTTTGTGACTCTAGCCTTATCTTCTTTCAGATTATTTTCTTTTGTCTATTTAATGTATTTTCTCACTATACAGTATTTACTATCATGAACTGTAATAGGGCACATTACTTATAGCAGACAAAAATCCATTGCAATTTGGCTTTAAACTTTTTTTGGAATTATAGTACACAGGTCACTCAGAGTTTGATGTAAAGCTTATAACCAGTTACCAGAGCAATAAATAGGGAAGATCTAAGGAACTTAGCAGCAAGATTTTTAGATGTTTATTGTGGTTATCCATGATTTTCCTGGACTTGGGCCCCTTGTTTGGATACTTACGAGACAGAATTTCCTTAGCCACTAGTAACCAGAAGCACCTGCATCTGAGTCAGATTTTTTACCTGATACAATCTGTCGTATCTGAAGTGATGAGTTCGTTTAGTATGTTCCAGGAACTCTGAGTAGGAAAGGTTGAATTGAAGGGCAGGTCAGCAATGCCAAGCAAGTTGAATAGTAGCTGTATACCCATGTTTAGATATATCTTATATGTATATTTGCAACCTTCTTAAATTTTAAAGTTTGGGCCAAATCAAATTGTTAAGTTTGGAGAATGTGGTTCTAAATGAAATTTTTTTTCCCCCTGTTGTTTTGTTGTGGTTGTTTTTAGCTTTAATTGGCAATATAAGGGTAGTCTATGCTGAGCTAGTGATAAAACTCTTTTTATTTGAATATTGATAATCTGTTTACTCATCTTTATCTGCTACTAGCTTCCCAGTCCTAAACTTTTTCCCAGTTAAAGCAGTAAGGAGCTTTGTTTCTGTAAGATTTTGTACTGAGGGCTTGTTGTAGTAAAATTTTGAGAATTAGCTAAGGGTGAACTTCTCTGAAGGGAATATTTATGTGTCTAAGATAATCATGGATTATGTTTAATTTATAGGAGTATCTTGGATCTATATGTAATATATGCCCTTCATACAGAGGTATTTTCAGGACCTCAGAAGTAGCTTTCACGCTCTGGAAGGCTGAGGCAGGAGGATCACGAATTTGAACCCAGCCTAGGCAATTTAGTGACTTAGTAAAAGGAGGTTAGGGACGTAGTCTCCATGCCTTACAGGAATTTGTTTATAACATCTTTTATTAAGAAAGTTAGCTTCTACTTGTGTATTTCCTTCAAGCAGGGATTCTCTACTTTGAAACAGTTTATTTCCTTATTGAACAGTTAAAGTTTATCACATAATAATTTTAAGTGTTCTTTTTTGAAGCTTCCACTGGGTTATTTGGGTTCTGCACCCTGGGATATTATTACTATATTATATAATAATCCTTTTAATATTCTAAATTTTGCACATAAGTATATGACCTTTTTTGGTAGATTACTTTGAAGTAGTAATTTTGCATGACAGTTTTTTCAATCACTTTTTCCTTTTGGATGTTATTAGGGAACAATGTTACAAGCCATTGAAAGATACATGAAGCAGGCCATTGTGGACAAAGTCTCCAGTGTATCCAGTTCAGCACTGGTATCTTCCTTAGTAAGTGAGCAGGCAGTTTTCTGGTTCTTATACATGGTACATTTTCTAATTGCAAAATCAAAGTGTCACAGTTTAAAATATGTATACATTTCTGTTACTTTATTCAGATGTATTTTAGCAGTTAAAGTAGACAATAAAATCATAAAATTTTATGTTTGAAAGGTTTTGGGTTGCCTGGCAGGTGCGAGGTTGTGAGTTTGATCCCCGGTACAAAAAAAAAAAAAAAAAGGTTTGGGAATCTCAAAGTTGGGATGGGGTTGGGGTGAACTAGGGGACAGTGAAGAAACTGAGAGCCATTCCTTTAAAAAATTTTCCTTTATTGCTGGGGATATAGCTCAGCCGCACAAGCGCCTGCCTGGCAAGCATGAGGTCATGAGTTCGATCCCCGGTATTAAAAAAAAATTTTCTTTCCTTTATGACCTGTGCTTCTACCTCTTGCCTTTTTGTCTTTCCTTGATGCCCTGTGTCTGAATATGTCCTTCAGTTGAGTCTCCAATTTTACTTCTGAATTTCCTCCCTGGAAGCGGTCTTTGTTTTTAATAATAACTTTTCTTTATCCTTTTCATTAAAACAAAATGTATTCATTAAAGATGAATACACTGCATTTGATTAAAATCAGGAATGAATATGTGAATGTATTAGAACATCTGAATCACAAGATTTCCTGACTTTGGAATGTCATTGGTTGAGTTTTACAGAAGGGGATATATTGTGCTCAGTTTCTTTCTTCAAGGGAGTTTCCTGTAACAGTATTTAAGCACCATTCTGTTAACTATACATTCCCTTCCTCTTCACCTTTCATTACTTTTATATACCCCTTCTAGCTCACAAACATATTTTCACCATTGCAAAGACGTATTGAAGGAACTGTTTCTGGTTTATCAGTAATGGAGACATGAAGTAGATTTATTTATTGTGGTGAATTAACTAATTGTCAGCTTATAACACCCAGCTGAACAGAGCATGGTGCTGGGTGTGGAAGGCCCACCTGAGGATTGTTGCCAACAGCATTAAAAAAAGAGCTGGAGAGAAAGCTATGTGCTGTTGATTCTACTGGAGAAGTTTGCTGTGCTGGCTCTCATGATATGAATTCGGCTGTCCTCATGATCGGAGGAGTTTGGGTCCTCTCTGTCTCTGAGGATGGCTGTGGTTCTTTTTGGAGGAGCTGTGGTCCTTAATTTGAGCATCACTTCCTGGCTCCAGTGCAGATCTCTCAGCATGCTGGCACAGATCCTTTGTCCTGCTAGTACAAACTTTCTAGCTTCCACCACTGACCTTTGGACCTTCCTAGTGCAGATCCTTGATACAGACTTGCATGAGACATTGTCGTGGGCTCTAGGCCTCCAACTGGACTCATGCAGGACATTGCCATGGGATCCATGCCCTCAGCTGTATTCTTTGGGTCTCTAGTGTGTAGACAGATTTACTGCATTCTTTTGCATTTATTTGACTCTTTGGGTGAATATTATAATATGATCCCATAAATTACATGTGCTATATTAAATCCCTTCCTTTATAAACCCTGTCCACAACATTTAGCTGTAAAACGTTCTGTCTTAGAAATGTCTAATGTAATTTTGTAAGAAAATTAACTCATGTTTCTAAACTTCTAGTGATCGTCATACATTATTTTCTTTTGCCCTCATATTTAGCATATGATGAAGATAAGCTATGATGTGGTTAAACGCTGGATAAATGAAGCCCAGGAAGCTGCATCAAGTGACAATATTATGGTCCAGGTAATGTCATTGAGTCACATGAGCCTATATCTCCAAATCTTCTTTCTTTAAGGGGAACCTACTGATTCTCTGATAGTGACTAAAGGCACATTGTTTGGCATTTAAGTAGCCTACCAGTGTGTATTCTCAAGTAGTTATCTCACTAATTATGATTACTGTCCCAGACCCTTTGAGTGTTTAACAGAAGATCAATAACCTTCCATAGGGATGTTTGGTAAAGATTCTTATGTTCAGTAATAGATTGAAATGCTCATTCCAAAGGTCCTTCAAAATATATTGAAGGCTTTTATGTGAAAAGTAATTTGTGTAAAACGATAAGAATATTCCATTCCAGGTTTCTCAGGACTTGAGTATAGACATTATAAAAATAATAAAGAACAATTTTTGCTTTATAAAACTTTGAAATCATTTTATCAAAAAGATCTCTATGATATTTATTAGGCTATTTCTTATTAAAAGGAACAAAATTATTATTTTCTTTTCTTTCTGATACTGGGGATTCAACCCAGGATCTCACACATGCTAGGCAAGCACTGCAGCACTAAGCTAGTTCCTCAACACTTTTTATTCATTTTTAAATTTAGACACAGGGTTTTGCCAAGTTTCCCAGGCTGGCTTTGATCTTTTGATTTTCTTGCTTTAGCCTCCTGAAGTATACTGGCTGGGGGGACCATTTTCTGTTACAGCGTAAAGTACTTCTTGTGTATTTGAGATGGTATTTATGGCTTTCAATGTTTATATTTTCTCATATTAGCTAATTTAATTATAAAGAAACAGAATAGTAACTCATCCCTTGGGCACTGTCACTGTCTTAACTCTGATTATTATGTTTTTATGCAAAATGTCATGATAATACTCTGTTAGCTTACTTACCTGCAACTCCTAAGGTGGTCACACATGATTTAAGGCCACAAAAGGAGACCTGTAAGCTGGGCGTGGTGGCGCACGCCTTTAATTCCAGCACTTGGGAGGCTGAGGTAGGTGGAGCGTTGTGAGTTCGAGGCCGGCTTGAGCTACAACACGAGCACAAGGCCGGCCTGAGCTACATAGTGCGACCCTGCCTCAAGCTGGGAGCTTGGGAGCTGGGAGTTTGGCTCAGTGCCTTAAGCGCCTGGCCTGGCAGGTGCAAGGTTGTGAGTTCAATCCCCGGTGTCGCAAAAAAAAAAAAAAAAGAGACCTGTAACCAGGGATGGTGGTGCATACCTATAGTTAGAGCACTTGGAAGTCTGAAGTAGGGGAATTATTTGAGCCCATGAGTTCATCACCAGCCTAGGTAACAAAGTAAATGCCTGTCTCAAAATAAATATAAATGAATGAATGAGACCTGCAACACTGGTAAAGCCTTAGATTTGAATATGTGTTGGCCAGTGTTGAACCTGCTAGAGCCATCTTCAGGTTGTGCATCATCTCCTTTGTACTTGTCCAGTCTGAATTTACACCTTAGTCTTACCTGTGTTTAGTTTACTAGGAAAAATATATATCCTCTCTATGTACATTTGACTTGGATTTCTTTTTATGAAACACCTTTTATCGAGTTCCATGTTATTGTATTATTCTATTTTCATGTAAGGTTTTTGTCTTTTTTCTAGTCCATGTGCCAATTTCTTTTTCTTGTTTTTCAGTATCATGCATTGGGAGTCCTATATCACCTTCGAAAGAATGATCGCCTTGCTGTTTCCAAGATGTTAAATAAGTTTACTAAATCTGGTCTCAAGTCACAGTTTGCTTACTGCATGCTGATCCGAATTGCTAGTCGTTTACTAAAAGAAACTGAGGATGGGTAAATATCTTCACCTTATTTATTTTCCATTTGCAAGTTAATATTCCTCTGAGTTGAAGTGAATTCTTATTCATAAATATTTATAAATATTTGCCAACTTTACAGATAGGTGTTTTGTTTTGTTTTTTTGGAGACAGGGTTTCATTGTACAGTTCAGGCTGGCCTTGAACTCACTTTGTAACCCAGGCCGGCCACAGTGATCCTTTCGCCTCACTTCCCAAGTGCTGCGATTACAGGTGTGTGCCACCATGCCTGGGTAGCTTTGATATTTTCCAAATTAAAATATTACTGGATTCCAAGTAACACAATTAAAAAATAAGTAGCTGTTGTATATGAATCTAATAGGTAATGATTGCTAATAATATATGGACAGACTACTATTGAACAGAAAATACTTACAGATCATCAGGCAGGTAATTAAATATGAGAGCTGGAAGGTGAAATAAGAATCATCTTGTGTATCCTAAAATCTAAAACAAAATCAGAAAATTATATACAGTATATAGCAGAGCAGAGAAACTTTGTCACAGGAAAAAATTTAAAAAGGATAAGAGGAAAAAGAAATAAAAGATGAGAAAGAGATTAGAAGCAAGGTTGAAGGACAAAGGAGGATTACTGAAGCTTTGGAAAACTGGTGAAGAAGGCAGGAGGAAAAGAAAGAAGGAAAAAACCAAAGTAAGAGCTAAAGAAAACAATAACAGAAAAAACTAAAAACAATGTTCACACTCATGAAAAAAACAAAAATAATCAAGAAAAGAGAAAAAGAGACTTTTCTGTGATTTCAAGCCCGTGGTTATCATCTGGGCTCTACACTTTTGTGGTAGTGTCCAATTCAGGGTGTGTGTGCTGTCTCTGGTAGACCAAGGAGGTGAACAGAGCCCAGATACAGGCTGGATGATCCTAGCAAGGCTACAGTAGGGTTAGAGTGGGATGCCAATTCTGGTGCTTTCAGTTCCACAGAACTTCAGGCTGATCCTGGCCTCTGATTGTGGAGTTGGGGCCTAATTAGTTCAGCCTACAGCATTCTAGGTGTCTCTTGCAGGCCTGGTCACAGCTCCCTGACCCTTGATGTCTCTTATGGTTGTCCTATACTCAGTCATTAGAACCCTAAGAAAAGCCAACCCAAGGCTGCTCCCAGGTTCAGCTGTCCTTACCCTAAAATGATATCTGGCCAAACACCTTGTCCAGCGGACATGGCAGATGCTTGAATTGGAGTCACTCACCAGGTATTGTAACTCATGGCATCCACTGCTGTGTTCCAGTGGTACATTTCTCCTTGGTGGCCTCTGGAGTCACCTGCCCTCACTGTGTCTTTGTGTATTTGAATCTCTACTCTCATGCCATGATCTGCGAGTCAGGAAGTAAGTGCCACCTCCTTTTTCTGCATTGAGGTCTGTCTTCACTTCCCTTATGGGTTCCAATTTTCCCTTGAGATCCTTCCTGGTCTTAGGAATCCACCTCCATCCTTTTCTTCCCCAAGTTGTTATGTACCACTGTCTGGATTTCAAATCTCAGTGATTTGTTGCTGGTTATCACTCTGCCATCTTCTTGGAACCACCCAGTTGGGAGATTTTTGAGGCATTTTGTTGGTTTGATTTTTCATGTTTGTATGTGTGCATGCACTTCAGTTTTCAAATTCTTTGGTTCAGTGCCTTGTTCTTTGAGAGCAAATGATGGTATTCTGTATGATACCACCCCCTGCATGGCGACCCAGGTTTGGCATAGAGAGAAAACCAATTGCCTGCCACAATTATGTTACCTTGTCTTTGGTAGTAAATTCAACGGCATCAAATGTCAACTGAATAATGACAAACCCTAGGAACCACTCATGAACTGCCCTTCACTAACACAAAGAGGACTCTCATTTTAGTGAAGTCCTTTAGGCCTCCATTATACTGACCTGTAGTAATTCAGATCACTGATTTCTGCTGGATGTTGGCAGCCGTTCTGGAGCTCAGACATCAGTAGGCTATATGCCTCCTTCTTTATGACCTCTCCCTGTGGCAGTTACTCCTACTGATCCTAGGTCACCACAGCAGAATACAGGCCCTGTGATCTTCCTGATTGGAACCCAGGACCCCAAGGGATCCTAGCAGATCCCTGTTGAGCTTGTTGTCACTCTCTCCAAACCCATCTCCCAAGGCTGCTTGTCTCTCATGAGGTCTCTGTGGAAGGGTATGACAGCAAAACTGTCCTCCTGGGCACTGGTCTCTTCTTTGATCAGGTCAGTCTGATTCTGTTGCCCTGTGCTGTGGAAAACCCAAAGACTAGAGGTATAGTGAGGAGTTTCCAGGACCTCTTGGGTCCAGGTTAGGGTTGATTTATTTGAAGATTTGTTTTATTCTGTTAGCTGGTACGTTTTTGGAAAATTTTTCTGTCTATGTTCATTAGAGAGATTAGTCAGTAGTTTTCCTTTTTGGTCGGATCCTTGTCTGATTTTGGAATCAGGGTAATGCTAACTTTCAAGAATGACCTCTTTCACTTACGATTTCATTAAAGAGTTTGAGGAGTATTGGGAATAGATCTCCTGAAATTTTGTAAATTTGGCAGTGAATCCATCATGTCCTGGGCTTTTCTTAGTTGGTAAGTTTTCTATTACTTCTTCAATTTTATTGCCTGTTATTAGATTATTCATGATTTTTAAGTCTTGTTGGTTCCATTTTTGTAATTCATATGTATCTAGGGGCCTCTCCATTTTTACTAAGTTCTCCAGTTCATTGTTCTACAGGTATGTGAAGTAGTTGGTAGTAATTTTCTGGATTTAGGTAGTGTCCTGTGTGATTTCACCTTTTTCATCTGTGATTACACTGATTTAGGTCTTTTCTAAGAGTTTAGTTTTTTGTTTGTTCTTTCAAGGAGTCAACTCTTCAGTTTATTCTTTGTATTAGTTTTTAGTATCCATTTCATTGATTTCTGCTCTGATCTTTATAATTTCCTTCTTTGTGCTAGCTCTGGATTTGGATTTTTCTTGTTTTTCTGTGACCTTTAAGTATATTGTTAAGATATTTGACTTGCTCTGTTTTCTGATGTGGGCCTTCACAGCTACAAACTTACCTATTAGAACAGCTTTCCTTGTGACTCAAATTCTGGTATATTTTATTGGAATTAATCATTTAATTCTAGGAACTGCCTTGTTTCTTCTGTGACCATCGTCCTCTAATTTCTGACCAGATTTAGTCTTAGGCTAGTCTTCTTAGCATTATCTAGTAGTTGTTAGATGAATTTTTCTTACTCTTTTATCTACTTGTCTCTCTCTGTATTTCATCATGTTTTCACTTTGTCCTGGAGGTCTGAGACCTTTTTCTCACCTTGCTTATATCTACTGTT
>RJWM01007367.1:65110-78700 GCA_004363535.1 Dasyprocta punctata
AAACTTGCTGAGTTTCTTTGCTTTCTCGTATATCATTTCATGCACCTCAGCAATTTGGTGTTTAATTTTTCTCTCTGAAGGTACCCCTGGGATCTGCTTTGAGAGAGTTGGGATTCTTCAGAGGCATTTTGTTGCTTTTCTTTTAATTTACTTTAATAAGTTTTTTATAGTACATGTTTGTAGTATATGAAATTTACATTCATCTTGGGCAATAAGTGCAAGTACATAACAACTTCTTTCTCCTTCCCATTCACTTCCCTCCCTTCTCCTCTAAATCTCCTTTCTGTATTTTTGGTCTTATTATTCTTAGCTTGCTTCCAGTAATAATGGTATAGCTTGGTCAGATCAACCTTTTTGCAAATAATGACATCATTAATATAAAAATGTGCCTCCCCCAAAGAAAACTCAGAATTACTTGAATGTACTTCTAAGTGGTAAAAGGGGAACACAGACTGGCAGGCAGTTGGTGCCTGAAAGATGGAAGCTATACTGGGTGAAATTTGTTTATTTTGGCCGTTTTCCTGATAGCATTTACAGTTGGCGAATATGAAATGGCACATTACTTCAGTATTTACCAGGCAGAGTCAGAACACAGTTTGAGGTTGGAAGAGTGACTTAAAATTTAGGGTGGAAATCATGGAAAGGAGGAGGCTGCAAAAGGGGTGAGTCTAGAAATCCATGTTAAAACCTGAAAAAAAACTGATTGTCTGATCACTGTGCTTGTACAGGGGAAACCTCTAGAAAACCTGGCAGTAAGCAGTCACTGTTAAGATAAAAGCACTAAATAAAAAATAGCTAATTATACTGCTGATTTCTGTTCATTGGAAAAAAAAGGTTTGTTTTATATTGTTTGATTAATTTTGCATGCCTATGTCTTGTAATCTGAGCAATTACTTTGAAGGTAACAATACACAATATATTAACCATTGTCAGTTTCCTATTATCTTGTTTTTGAAATTCTCTTTGTTTTTATTGTTTTTTTCTCTTTAAATTTTTAAAGAAAGCACTAAATAGATACTTCACCTTCAACTTATAGAGGACATAAAATTTTCAGTTTGATGTCAGCCAAAGAGGCCTTCTAGAGAAATATAAGTTCTAAAGTCTTTGTAGTATAATATTCACTGTATCTATTACAATAAGTCTCTAATTTATGAAAGAGCTCCTTTCCAGAAGAATGTTTGTAAGTCAGATTTATTCATAAGTCTGACAAAGTGAGGCTTATACTATATTACTGATTTCACTGGCACAGCAAACATCGCATGTTCCATGATCTTGTCCTTGTTCTTTAGAGTTTGCCAATGGTTGAACAATTCATGTTATTAGAAAAGCAACAATCTAACATCTTTTTGGCTCAGTCCAATCTCCCAGTTGTTTACACTTTTATTTGTATGTGCTTCCTAGCAGTCCCCTCCACATCACCACCGCTTTTCCTCTTGCCTCTGGACATCCTGGGCTGTGATTGAGCACTGTACTACTGTACACTATTGCACTGTGCAGTAAGCACACAGCAGCACAGCTGCGACAGTGTTTGGCAGACACAATGAGGTACTTCTATAATTTGTTTGTATCTATGAATATAATGCAAGGTCTGTTTGTATCTGTGTAAGTTTGCAACTCAAATGTTTGTAAGTCAGGGTTTTACGGTATATAATAAAAATTACTAGACAAAAATTTGGGAAGTGTGACCAGTAATCAAAAGAAAAATCAGTCAGTAGAAACTGTGTTAGTCACTGTTTCGTAGCTGGGACAAAATACCTAACATTTGCAACTTGAAGGAAGAGAGGTTTCTTTTGGCTCATGGTTTCTGTCCATGGTTGGCTGGCATTAACACAGACCCAGGATGGCAGAGGAGAAAGGCAGAGGAAAAGGTACTCAACCCTGGGCAGCCAGAAAACAGAGAAAGAGGGCAAGAACTGGGGATACAAATATTTCTTTCTAGGTTATACCTCCAATGGCCCACCTGCAACCAGGCCCCATCTCATAACAGCAAATTCAACTGCTGAACTCACCAATGGATAAATCCACTGATAAGTATAGCACCCCCATGATCCAGTTAACTTCCACACTCATGAAAATTGGAGGAGACATTTCAGATCTAAACTGTGACAGAAACTGACCCTGTTTTTATCCAGACATTGAAATTGCCAGACAATGTATCTGTTGTAAATTTGTGTAAGATTTTAGTGGAAAATAATTATGATTGGACAGTGGAAATAGAAGCTATAAAAAAGAGCTAAATAGAAAATCTAGAGCTGAAAAGTATTGTATCATGATTCAAGCAGAGAAGCAGCACTAAAGGATATAAATACCTGAAGAGATTTATTGGAAGGAATTATGTGCAGTTTTGGGGTTGACTAGGCAACTCCCAAATGCATAGAGTAGGACGTTAGGAAAGGAACATTACAGAACTCAAAGGTGCTTTCCATAGATGGGATTTGTTTGTCAGTTCATGTTTTACTGTAAGCATCTAGATAATACTGGAGCATGCTTTCACCTTTGTAAATCACCTCCCAAAGATATGTAATTTAACCACTTTTAAATTCTGCTTTCCACCTAACTGCAGGCAGCAGATTCACTAAACTCTCTGCCAGTGCGTTGCAAGAGCCCACCTTACTCCAGTTTATAATAACATGGTTCTTTTTTCTTTTTGAGCCCTCACTTCAGTATCTTCCAAGTCAAGATTTATGTGGGCAGTCTGTGAGTCTTTGCCACCAGTGTCTTGAAAGATGAGATTTCTAATAACAATCTGTTCATAGCAGTTTCGACTTTGTCTTTTATGGTTTTTAAACTTCTTCTGGCTTTCACTCACTGCCCAATTACAAAGGCATTGTGTGGTTTTAGATATTTTTTATAGTTACACCTTACTTAGGGGTACCAAAATCTATTTTAATTTTTTACTGCTAACAAATCACCACAAGTGCAACAACATCCAATTATTACCTCACAGTTCTGTATTTTAGAAGTCTGATGTATGTCTCATGGGGCTAAAGCCCAATGTGTTGGCAGGGTGCCTGTTACTTACTGGAGACTCTGGGGAAGAATCTACCATCCTATTTAAGTTGTCAGCCAAATTCATTTCTTTGCACTTGTAGGTTGTAGCTTCCTGTTTCCATGGCGCCTTTCATCCAGGGGTTGGTTTTTTCCCCCTACAGGCTACCTCCATTTCTTCTCATATGATCAGTGAAAAACTAAAAGCCTGTCTTCAGTCCCATGTGGTTGGCTAAAGCAGTCCACTCGAGCAGTGGTGTGGTTGAGTCTGCACTTTGAATTTCTCTCACTTGCCCTTTTGCCACATGTCTTCTGATTCTTCTTTCACCATTTTTTTAAAGAGCTCATTTGATAGATTGCACCCACCTGGAAAATCCATTTACATGGTCATAATTCTGTCCACATAGTTCATTTGCCATTATAATGTAATGTATGCACTGGTTCTGTAGGAAGAGACTTTGGTAACTTTTTTTGGAGGGCGGTGGTTATTCCACCTCCAAAAATATAATAACTGAAGTGGATAATTTACTGAATGGGCTTAATAGCGGATTTGAGATAATTGATAAAAGAAGAAACAAGTTAGAATTAATGGGCTTGAACGCAGCAATAGAAACCTTAAATTGAAGAACAGAGAGAAGACAGAATTTTTTTTTTTTTTGGCGGCACTGGAGATTGAACTCACAACCTCGCACCTGCCAGACAGGCACTTAAGCCACTGAGCCAAACTTCCGGCCCTAGTTTTTTGAGGCAGGGTCGCACTGTGTAGCTCAGGCTGGCCTTGTGCGGGTGTTGTAGCCCCAGCCAGCCTAGAACTCACAAGGCTCCTCCTACCTCAGCCTCCCGAGTGCTGGGATTAAAGGCGCGTGCTACCACGCCCGACTGAGAAGACAGATTTTAAAAAATTAAGAGAACTTCAAAGAGTTGTGTGATAATATTAAGTGGCCTAACATATGTAATTGAAATCAGAAAGAAAAGTGAGAGAATGGAGTAAAAAAAATATATGAAAAAATAATAGCTAAATCTTTCTGAGTGTAGGTTTGTAAGAAGTGCAGGGTTTTTCTGACAGTCAAAATCCAACAAACCATACCTCATTTAAAGAATAAAATGAAAAAATCTGAATGTCTTAAGGGGTGTCAAAAATAGTTGATAAGTTCAATAGGATTTGTGATTTAAAAATCTCTTTACAAATCAAGACAAGAAAGGAACACCATTATTCTAAGTATACACAAAAACTCCAGTAAACGTCATATTTATTGGTGTATTAAGGCTTTACCCTCACACTTGTGTATAAGGAAAGGATGCTTAATGTTTCTTTTTCTTTTTTTTTCTTCCCTTTTTCAGTACCAGAGGTCGAACTCAGGGTCTCTACACTGCTACAAAGCTTAAAAAAAAAAAGCTCCCTTTTCTTTCTTTCTTCCCCTATCTTCCTCTCTCCCCTCCCCCACACTTTTCTCTCCAAGGTCTTGCTAAGTTGCCCAGGCTAGGCTCATGCTGGTGATCCTCCTGGCTTAGCCACATTTTACTACAAATCCTACTTGATGCAACAGGTGAAGAAAAAATAAAGTATCTAAAGATTCTAAAGGAGTACTAACACCATATTTGTAGACCATGTGATTGTTAATATAGAACATGAAAACTAATCTATACATTATTTACTAGAATTAAAACATGAATTTACCAAGACTGTTGTTAGAGGGTTGTGTCAGTCACTTTCCCATTGCTGGAACAAATTACCCAGCACCTGCAATTTAAAGAGGGGAGGTTTGTTTTCACTCATGGTTTCGGAGGGTTCAGTCCACAGTGGCCTGCCTCTAAGGCAGAAAGGGCATGTTAGAAAGACATGGCAGAGGGAACCTGTTCGACCCATGGTAGCCAGGAAAGAGAAAGAGAAAGAAAAGGAGAGGGAGAGAGACAGAATGAGAAGAGAGGAGCCAGTGACAAGAATATTACCTTCCAGGTCATACACCTTAGTGACTTGCCTCTTCTGAACAGGCCCTACCTGTTAACAGCACATTCAGCTCTGAATTCCAGTGGATTAATCCATTGATGATTATAGTGCCCACATAATCCAGTCATCTTCTGGAATCACTAACTCGGAACAAAAGAGTTTTGGGGGACATTTTAGATCGAAACCATAAAATTCTACCCCTGTCCCCCCAAATTCATGTCCCTTTCACTGTGCAACACACATTTAGTTCATCTCTAAGAGTTACCAAAGTCTTAACAGTCCCAGCAGTGCTGAAAAGTCCTAATCCAAAGTTTCCTCTGAGACTTAAGCCAAACTCTTAGCTGTGAGCTCCTGTTAAAAACAAAACAAAACAAAACAAAACAAAACAAAAAACCAGGATAAACATTGGCATTTTAAGAGGGTAGAAAGGAATCAGACAAAGCAAGAGTAAAAACTCAGAGGGCAAACATTAAATCTTGTAGCTCTGTGTCCAGTACCAGGGGCAAATTGTAGTAAGATACGAGTTCCAAGGGGCTTCAGCAGCCCCACTCTATGGCTTGTGCTTGTAGCCCACACGGCTTCTCTCTTGGCTGGCTCTGCTCACTTCTGTGGTTTTCTTTGGCAGACACTCCATGTTTCTGGCATCTCCAATTTCCTGGTATCTCCACTGCAGCTTTGGCTTCACTCTCACAGCCTCATGCATTTCCTTCTTAGGGAGTCCAGGGAGTGACTCACCTTTTTGCGTGCCTTCACAGGGCTTTTGAAATTTAGTAGAAGCCTCTGTGACACCACAACTCTTAAATTCTGCATGACTGAAAACATGGCACCACATGGATGATGCTAAGATTGCTGCCACCTTGATCGGTATCCTGGATCCTGTAGCAGCACTAAAAGTTGAATTTCCCAAAGTAGCCCTGAACAGGGTGCCCTGGGGCTGTCTTCTTAAATCAGATTCTTTCAAAGGAGTTTATCCTTTTACACCCTTGAGCCTGTGATCTGGCCAGTTTCTGAGTTACCCTCAAACTGTCTTTCCCATTGTCCTTAGCTTATTTTAAATGATTTTGATTTTTTTCAACAACCACACTTTCCCTGCTCCCAACTTTACAAGCTCTTCCTTTCTGTGCAACTGCAAAGTTTTCAAATCTTTCAGCTCTTCTTTTTGCTCCTAATTCTCACAGTAGTTCTGGCTAAAAGCTCCCAGCAATATCCATGCCTCAACCTGAATGCTGAGCTGCCTTGAAATTTCCTCCTCCAGGTTAACTAGTCCACTACCTTTAAATTCAGTCTCACACAAAAATCTTTCACAGGCAAAATGTAGAGATGTTCTTTCCCAAAATGTGACATGCATGGCCTCTAGTTCAGTTTCCAGCGGAGGCCTCATTCCCATTTGAAATCTCGTGAGTCTGACTTTACTGTCCACATTCTATTTAGCTTTCTGATAGTCTAAGCTCTGACCAGAATTGCTTATAAAGTTCTGTTTACAGCATTCTAGATTTCTCTATCCCACATCTCCAAACCTTTCCAAACCTCTTCAGCAAACCCAGTTCCAATGGCTTCTGAACCACATGGTCAAATACAGTCCTAGCAATGATTCTACTCTTGGTACCATTTTACTGTGGTCACTTTTGTGTCACTGGAACAAAATACCCAACACCTTCATTTTAAAGGTGAAAAGGTTTATTTTGACTAGTGGTTTCAGACGATTTAGTCCATAGTTGGCTTCTCCAAGGCACAGAAATGACATGACAGAAGGGTGTGGTGGAGAAATACTGCTGAATCCATGGAAACCAGGAAACAGAGAGGGAAGGGGGTAGAATAAATGCTGGAAATAAGAATACACCCTTCCAGGCCATGCCTCTAGTGACCTGCTTCTTCTGACCAGGGCTCACCTTCTAACAGCACATTCAGCAGTAAAATCATCAAAGGATTAATCTTCTGATGAGTATAATGTCCCCATAATCTACTCATCTTCCTGAAGTTCTACCTCTTGAACACAAGATTTTTGGAGGACATTAGATTTAAGTTATAAAGAAGTTAGTATCTAGAATCAGCTTGCTTCTTATTCCAGCAACTGACAAAATTTAAAAAGAAGGTATTATTTATAATTATGTTGAAATGAAATTCTTAGGAATAAATCTAACAAAACTTATAAAATTATAAAATATTAAAAATAGCATAAATTTATAAAATATTGTCCATAAAATTATAAAATATTATTTAAAGTATGTCCTGAATAAGTGGAAGTATATGTCATGTTCCTACACTGTAATATTCAATATTGTAAAGATAACTTCTTAAATTGATCTCTAGATTCTGTATCTCCCTGCCATTGAAATCACAGTCAGCTTTTAAAAAATATTAAGTGGAAATGTATACTTTGTATACAGAAAGACATATACCAGAAGGCTTATAGGACAGTTATTCTTATTAGCCCTAAGGCAGAGGCAGTCTAAATGTCTATCAGTACTAAAATCTAAAATTAAACTGTTGTATACAGCAGTGAAAATGAACGATTACTGTTAATCACAGGGCTAGATCTCACCAAGTAGTCATACATGAAAGAATACATTCTATGTAGTTCTATTTATGTTCATTTCAGGTTTAGTAGGCAGAAATTTAGGATGTGGCTAGGGGTATAGCTCGGTAGTAGAAAGCTTTCCTAACACTGGTTCAGTCCCTACTACCACACACATATATGCACACATGTACATAGGAATAAGGTAGTACTTGTAAGGTGGTGTGTAGGGCCCTTCTAGAGTGCTTGAAATATTTGTTTTGTTTATTATTAGGTTTGTAATAATTAACTTATGTCTTCCACACTGCATTGTCTATTGTTACAAAACAGATTATTCCAAAACTTACCAAATTAGAAGAACAAACATTTGTTTTTCACACAGTTTCTGTCAGTCAAAGATCTAGGAATATTTAACTAGATGGGCTTTTGGTTTTTTTTTTTTTTTTTAACTTCATTTAATGAGCTTAAGAAGATAGTTTCCTGAATAGGGAAAAAAAAAAAAAAAAGGTAGTAGATCTAACCCCTGGTCCTTCTTTTGCAATCATTGATATTTTTTATTTTTTTTATTTTTTACTCTTAGCAGCTTTATTGAGATGTATTGATACACAACAAATTACATATATTTACAACCTACAGTTATATACACTGGCAAAATCATCAATATCTGGATGAATGTATCCCTCACCCTTCAGAATTTGGGGGGCAACTTTTCTTTAATTAATTTTATTGGTACATTTTAGATATACATAATGATCACATTTATCATGGGAAATTTGTACTTGTACATGGTATAACTTAATTTTTTTTCTCACATTCTTCTACCCTATCTTCAACCCTACTTCCCCTCCCTATTTATAAAAGCTTTGTTTCCATTTTTTTTCTTTTCTCTTCCTTCTTTTCCCCTTCCTGTCTCTCTAGTTTCTCTTCCCATTTGAGCATTGTCTCCCTATATGATAATATCTATCATACAACTTGGTCCTATTTACATTTTGTTTATCATACCAAAGAAACAATGGGGTATTTACACATGTGTGTCAAATTTATTTCACTTAAGAGTATGGTCTTGAGGTGCATCCATTTACCTATAAATGTCTTGTTTACCCTTCTTTATGGCTGAGTAGTCCTCCATTGTATAAAAAACCCACATCTTCTTCATCCAGTCATGAGTTGATAGGCATTTGAGCTGTTTCCAAGATTTAGCTGTTACAAACTGTCCTGCTGTAAATGTGGGTGTGCATGTATCACTATGGTATAAGGTTCTTTATTCTTTTGGAAAGATATCAAGAAGGGGAATAGCTGAGTAGAATGGAACCTCTAGTTTTAGTTTTTTGAGGAAGCTCCACACTGATTTCCACAGTGGTTGCACCAGTCTGCACTCCCACCAACAGTGGAGATGGTTTCCTTTTTCCCCACAGCCCCATCAGCATTTGTTATTGGTTGATTTCTTGATAATAGCCAGAATGGCAACTAGGTGGTTCTTGTTTGGGTTATTCATGAGCTTGCGATGAAGATACAGCCCAGGGTTGTAGTCATCTGAAGGCTCAATGGCTGCTGGAAAAATCTGCTTTCAGGGTACTCACTAGTGGCTTGAAACAGGATGTTCTCACCATGTGGACCTGTCTGTAGGGTTGCTTAAGTGTTCTTACAACATTGTGACTGATTTCCCCAAAGCAAGTAATAAAAGAGAGCACAGGGGTTTTTGTTTGTTAGTTGGTTTGGTTTGTCTGAGCTAGTCTTAGAACCACATACTAACTGTTCTGCAGTATTTTATTACATAGTTATGTGTATCTAAAGTGTAGCAATAAAATCTAATGTAAAAAAAATTTGTAACATAGAAAGGCCAGCTGTATTCAAGGGAGCAAATAGTAGTAGTACCTTTAAAAGCTCCATATTCACATACAGCCTCACTGGGGGTCAGGGCTTCAAAATATGAATGGAGTGGCACACAAACATTCAGTCCTTCACAGCTACCTCATGTACTTTTCTAGATTTTTATCATAATTTAATACAAATTGATTTTTAAATGGTTAATAATTTCTTAGATGTATAGAAAATATATTAAGGCACAAAAACAAATGCTTACTTAGTAAAGTGAAAGACAGAAATAGGCACATTTTAATGCTGAATTTTTTTAATATAATGGGTAAAAAGAAAATTGTGAACGTCATACAGAAATAAAGATAACAACCCATGGTTTTACCTCAGAGTTCCTCAGCTGCACTGAATGTAAGAAGGCGGCCTTGAGCTCACTAAGTAGCCCAGGCTGGCCTCAAACTCATGGCAATCCCCCTGTCTCAGCCTCCCAAGTGCTAGGATTACACACATGCATGTGCCACCGCACCCCACACAGATGAACTACTTATGTGATTTGTTCACATCTACGAGTGTCCATAATGTGAGGTTTGTTTGTATCTATGAAAGTTTGCAACTGAAATGTTTGTAAATTGGGTCTTACTCTACAGCTCATTTGTAGTACGACAGTTGTATGTGGATATTGTGTATATCAGCAATAGGGTACCTATAAGATTTCCTTTTTTTTGTTTTTGTTTTTGTTTTTGAGACAGAGTCTCACTATGTAGTTCAGACTAGTTTTGAACTAATTATGTAACTTACACTTGCTTAGAACTCATAGCAATCCTCTTTGCCTGAGCCTCCCAAGTGCTGGGATTACAGGTGTGCAACATCATGCCCAGCTGGTACTTGTAAGATTTCTATGTTAAAATTTAGAGATTAATTATTGATAAACTATTCACAAATACATATTCACATTTCTTTTAATGAAATAAATGTTGATTATTGTAAGATTTTAAAATCAGTATAAATAGTATTAGTTTATATTTGGGTGGTAATTATTCAGATTTAAGCAAATGATGAGGTTCAGTTCATTTATAGACTTTTAAAAATTAATTTTATTGTAAAACCCTGATAAAACTGATTAGATCCATTTGCACCACTAGTGGTTCAAGCCAGCAGGAACATGTTAATGAACACCTTTCAGTAATAATTCTCAATATTAATGACCTCGACTCACTAGTTAAAAGATACAGATTGACAGACTGTATCAAAAAACAGAATCCAAGAGTTTGTTACATTCAAGAAGCTGATCTAATCCAAAAAGATATTCATAGACTTAAAAAATTCAAAGGATAGAAAACTATTTCATGCACTAGGACCCTTAAAACAAGCAGGGTCAACAGTTTTATTCTCAAACTTCATGCTAAAACTGATCAGAAGAAACAAAGAAAGTGTTTTTCTAGTACCCCAGAATTACTCTCTATATATATTCTATTTGATCCCATTTATTTCCAGAACAAACTATTACCTTGACTTTTAAGCTAGTAATTTCTTTGTTGTTCCTTAGACTTCTTTGCCCCTGTGTATGCATCCCTAAATGGTATAGTTTTGTCTTGTTTTGAGCATACTATCATTTCGTATTTCGTAGAATCATTTTGTCCTTTTCACCTAGTATTTTGTCATAAGTTACCTTGATTTTGCATTTAGCTCTAGTTTACTTAAATTATATTTCCATAAAGAAGTAAGACAACATGAAAATAGAAAGGGATTTATTAGGGCAGGGGAAAGAGAAAGAAGAGGGAATATGGGATGAGAGAAGGTAATGAGGGTGGATGCCATCAAATCATGCTATATACATATGTAAATTTGCCATGATAAAACTATTATTTTATACAATTAATATGCAGTAATAATTTTTTTTTTTTTTTGGCGGCACCAGGGATTGAACTCACAACCTCGCGCGCCTGCCAGGGCAGGCGCTTAAGGCACTGAGCCAAACTCCCGGCCCTGGTTTTTTTTTTTAATTTTTTATTTTATTTTTTTTGCGGCACCGGGGATTGAACTCACAACCTCGCGCCTGCCAGAGCAGGCGCTTAAGGCACTGAGCCAAACTCCCGTTTTTTTGAGGCAGGGTCGCACTATGTAGCTCAGGCCGGCCTTGCGCTCGCGTTGTAGCCCAAGCCGGCCTCGAATCACAAGGCTCCGCCTACCTCAGCCTCCAGAGTGCTGGGATTAAAGGCGTGCGCCACCACGCCCGGCTTGCACTAATAATTATAAAATAAAGTTCATTGATAATTTGTCCGTTTATATTTCTATTCTTTTATTGGACATTTGAGATATTTTCTGTTTTATGCAATTATAAGTAAAACTGCTACAAACAGCATGCCTGTGCCATTACCAGAGCATCATCATCCTAGTTCATTTTTGTGGCTGCAACAAAATACAAGTAGTCCATAATGTATGATAGTTTGGCTTAAGTTTTTCAGCTTTAAGATGGGGTGAAAGCAGTATGCATGCAGTAAAAACCCTTCTTTGATTTTTTTTTTTTAAACCGGGCATCAAACTCATAAACTTGCACCTGCCAGGCAGGCACTTAGGCCACTGAGCTAAATCCCCGGCCCTCTGAATTTTGATCTTATCCGAGGGTAGTGAGATGCAGTATGTCATCAAGAAGGTAAACCATGCACTTCATTGTGTGACTCAGCTATGGTTGCTTTGTTAGATGTATTAAAAGCATGTTTGACTTACAATATTTTCAGCTTATGATGGCCTTATTGGGACATAACCCTATCATAAGTTGAGAAACGTCAGTACTGAGACTAGCTAATTTATAATGAATAGACATTTATTTGGCTCAGTTGTGGAGGCTAGGAAGTCAAGAGTGTGCTGCCTGCCTCTGCTTGGCATCTGGTGAGGCCCTTCTTACTGCCTTATAACATGGTAGAGGGCATCACATGGAGAGAAGGAGCAAGTGAGCTGCTTTGGGTATATCTTCCTCTTCTCTAAAGCCACTGAGGCTATCGTGGGGCGCCACCTTCATGACTTCATCGGATCCTAATTACCTCCTGAAGCACCCCCATCACTTCAAATAACATTAGTATATGAATTTGGGGATTAAGTTTAACACATGAATATCTTTTCCTGTGCTTATTGGCCACTTGCATATCTTTGCAGAAATGTCAGTCTTGACCCATTAAAACTTTAGATTGTCTTATTACTGTTGAATTGTAGCTGTTCATGTATTTTTAGGTGTGATGCCCTTAGGTATGTAATTTGCAACTATTTTCTCCTAGTTTTTTAATTCTTTTCACTTTCTTGATAGTATTGTTTAAATTTCAGAAGTTTTAAATTTTAACGAAGTTTAATTTATCTTTTTTTGTTTGATTGCATATGGTTTTGGTTTTATACCTAAGAAACCAGTGCCTAATGCAAGGTCATGAATATTTGTTTTAAGAGTTTTATTGGTGGCTGAGCATTGTGGCGCTTGCCTATAATCCTAGCATCCGGGAGGCTAAGGCATGAGAATCTCCTGGAGTTTGACACTAGCATGGGCTACATAGTGAGTTATAAGACCAGCCTGAATTACAGAGCGAGACCCTGTCTCAAAAAGAAGAAAAAAAGAGAGAGAGTTTTGCTATTTTATCTTTTACACTTGAATTTTTGACCCACTTTCAGGTTTTTTTTATTTTAAAGGGAAAAAAGTAAATGTAACAGTAAAACAGTTTTAGAACAGGCTGGTAGGAGAGTAACAATAATTAATACATTGCATATTGTTAGCTTCATATTAGTTACTCATTTTTGTATATGGTCATTTTTATATATGGTCTTTTTTTTTCTTTCTTTTTTTCTTTTTGGTACAGGGAATTGAACTCACAACCTTGCACTTGCTAGGCAGGTGCTGTGCTGCTGAGTTATATCCCCAGCTATATGGTTATTTTTATATATGGCATAAAGTGGTATTTAGCTTTACTCTTTTGCATGTGGATATCCAGTTGTTTTGGCACCATTTTGTGAAATACAGTGTGCTCTCCATTGAACTAATTTGCCATCTTTGTCAAATCGTTGTGGTTTGGATTTCTAGTTCCCCAATTGCTAATGGTTTTGACCATCTTTTCTGTATTGACTGTCATTTGAATATCCTTTCTACCTGTTTGAGTTTTTGACCAGCCTTTTACTGAACTTTATTCCTTTTGCTATATAGCAATTCTTTATGAATTCTAGATGAGAGTACTTTGTTAGTCGTGTGTGTTACAGATACCTTTCCCCTTACATTAGCTTGTCCATTCTCTTTTCTAGTATCTCTTGATGAATGAACCTTCTTAAATGTAAATACATAGTCAAATGT
>RJWM01007368.1:0-78600 GCA_004363535.1 Dasyprocta punctata
TCCTACTTCCATCTTTTATATAAACCTTTGTTGCTTGAAAGTTTTTATTAAGCGTATTACTTATAAAATTAAAGGAAGGGAACTGTTCCTATTTTGACAAGGGCTGGCCTGAAATGTGTCATTTTGAAAAATACATTCACTGTAGAAGGGGGCCGCAGAGAACTTGGTGCCCGCAGGGAGTGGTGAGCACCTTGTTACCATATGGCGGCCAGGGGACCTTTGTCCAGCCATGTGGCTGTGTGAGGAACTACAGTGGCCTTGCTTTCTCTTTCTCACCTCTTTTCTGTATGTGTAACCGTGATGTCAGTGCAATGGTTTTTCCTTTCTTGGTTAACTCTTCAGGAAGATTTTGATGTGGATCATTTTGTGTCCGACTGCCGGAAGCGGGTGCAGCTGGAAGAACTAAGAAATGACCTGGAGCTATACTACAAGCTGCTGAAGACAGCCATGGTTGAACTCATCAACAAGGACTACGCGGACTTTGTCAACCTCTCCACCAACCTGGTGAGCTTGACCCACAGTCCTGCCCATCATCACACCCACATGCATACTGATTCTTTAAAAGTTTAGAATTTACAGAAACTTTGGAGTTGATTTTCCTCCAGAAATTTGAAGTGACCGCCAACCTCATTAATAGAACTAAGTTTTCTGATGTACATTTTTGTTTTTAATTCTTGCTCGTATAAGATATGTCACTTGCTTATTTTTGAATAAGATCTAAGTGTTAGCAAAGAGTAAAGATGGTAGCAGAGTGATTGTCTTTGTTGGCTGCTTTCTGAGTATGCACTAGGAAGGCTCACTGCTTATGCTGATTTGTAAATGCCAGCTGTTCTCAAGGAAATGTTTAATTTACTTTCTGATACATATGCTAGCCAGAGCTAAATTGTGGGAACAGTGATCAGGACTTATCTCCCAGAGGCTTGGTTTTATAAACTGTAAGCATAATCGATAATGAGCATGAGAGTTGTTTGTAAAAGTAGTTTAGAAATGCTTGAGTTTTAACACTTGCCAAAGTTTGCCTTTTAGTCTTCTTGTTGGTATTTTATTTTGATTTTCAGTGTATTTGTCCCAAGAAGTACAGAACATAGCCATTTCCATGAGAATTTTAAGGACCATTGAAAGTAATGAGCCATATTTGATTTTGGGGAAATACACCTCAGGTGACTAAGATAAATGTTTCAGTAGGATTAGAAACCCAGACAGTTTTATATCCATTTTGTTTAATTAGTATTTTTTCTCAAGGGCTATAGTATTCAGATGAGATTTCATTCATCAGATGTTTCTTGTCAACCAGTTGAATTTCATAAATTAGAGACTTAAGTATTTACCTCCAGTTAAAATTTTTGGTCATTAAGCAGTTTCAGCCAAAGGCAAAAGGAAGCTTTTGTTTGTTTTAGCTTTTCTTAATGTTTATGATATCCATGTGTCTCAACATTCTTTTTTTTTTTTTTACATTCAATAGTACTTTTGATGAGCAGTCTAGTACCACCTTGATCATGACATCGATGCTCACCATCACTTTTGATTGTGATGTATTTGTGCTTTGTTGGTTTATGCATTTAGGTTGGCATGGACAAAGCCCTAAACCAGCTTTCTGTGCCCTTAGGACAATTACGAGAAGAAGTTCTGGTAAGTACCCCAGATGATATTAAACTGTCCACCATAAAGCATGATATGCTTGTTTGTGTCCTTTCAGAAAAATTCTTTTAAGTCCGTCAGTTTATTGTTTGTTGCTTTTTGAGTGATAAGTGACTACAGGATTCAGCTTTTTTAAAAAGTTATACATAAATGGTGTTATATTTGTAACTGAACAGTTCTTTACTTTTAGGCTGCATATGATGCAGCCTAAAAAAACATGTTTGAACTAAGGTGATAGATCGTTAGAGGTAAGGTCTTTAAAATATGGAACGGGAAGGCTATTTGAAAATTTAGCTTGTTAGTAATCACCAATTTATGAGCAGATTGTATTTTGACACGTTTGTGGCAGTTCTGATTTGAATTCACTGTCCCATCAGGTGACTTGTACCATTTCTTAGGGAATCTTTGATGATAATAATAAGGCAAAGAAAGGCATTCATTTAGCAGACCAGATGTCATCATATTACAGTTCCTTAAGGAAAACATTAAAATGGTTAAAGTAATTGTAATATAGCTAATCTGTGGTACAGCAATTGTAAATGCACATTATATACACCAGCAGTGGGGTATTTGTGAGATTTCCATGTTAAAATTTAGAGAATTAATTATTGTTAAACTATTCATCAGTATAAACAAACTTACTTTACTGAAATAAATTTGTTGGATATTTTAAAAGCTTATAAAATTGGTATGAGTAGTATTGATTAGTATTTATATTAAGGAAGTAATTAACTCAGATTCAAGCAGCTAACTAGATTCAGTCCGTTTATAGACTTTTTATTAATTTTATTAGTAAAAAGACATAAAAATGATTAGATCCATTTGTACCACCCAATGGGGCAGTCATACATGTACCACCAGTGCTTCAAGCCAGTGAGAATGTGTTAAACATTTGTAATTTCACATATATTTTTCTAAATGATATTTTGTGTGTGGTTAGGTTACTTAGACCAGTCTACAGAAGCTATTTAAATGCTAATGCAACCAAAGGATAATATCAAATTAATATAACACCTAATAAATATGGTATTTTGACATTTCCCTGAGATCATGTCTGCTGTAGGAATCAGATTCCCCATCTCTAAGCCATTGTGGGCGGGGATTACTTTGGAAGGAGCAGTGAAAGGGGATTTTTGGCATCCCACCCAGTAGAGCACTATGGTACCCTGTGCTGCCCACCCGTCCACCCTCAGTCTGTGGCAGGGCCCTGACTTCCAGGTGTCCTCGCACTGCTGAAGTGTCACATGCTTGATGTACTACCCCATCATGACCTACATGTATCACACAACCAGGTCGTGCACAACTTGAACAGCCTTGGTTGCAACACAGTACCTGGCGTGCAGACAGCCCTGAGTGTGTGTGATGTACATGTGAAGTGCTAGAAAGTGCAGAACAGCAGACATTTGTGTTAGACACCCACAGGAGGGAGGTCGGAAAGGATTCGTGTGGAGACAAGTCCTGAAGTGTGTTTTCTAGTAAGCAGTTCTGAATGTCTCCATCTTGTTTGATTTTTTTAAAAGCTCATCAGAGTAGTTTTGTCTGGGATGGAAGGGATTGTTTTTTGTAGTCCACTGCTGGATTTCACTTGCCTCTGTCCAGCCTTGAGGGTGGGATATTTCCTAAGCCATAGTTTTCAACCTTGCAGGCTTCTGTAAAATCCCCACGAAATGAGTCACTCTTCTGTCTTCTCCTGTGCTGCGGCCTCCCCTCATGAATCCTTGCCTTGCCACCTGCCTGCCACCCTATACACACATCCTTTTCTCACAGTCATCTGTCGGGCTACCTCTTGTCATGTTAGCCACAGATCTTCTCTTCTTTTTATGACCCTCAACTCATGAATCCATGTGAGATTCTGAAATCACTGAGGGATAAGATTTGCTGTCTGCTCTTCACTGTACCTTTGCTGGCTTGCACAATAGCTGATATTTTGTAATGTTTGTTGAGTGAATGAATTCACTTTTCTATAGAATTTTTGTGATTTGTCTAGTTTTTCTAGATGTCCTGTTACCATCATTTTGGCCTTGATTCCTGATTATCAATGCTTGGCTTATTTCATCAACTTCTGGACGTGTTTTTCCTCCCTTTACTTTGATGTCCTGTTCTCGACTTGATTCCTACATTTCCAGAAACAACATTTTCATCGTAATCTAGCATGTTTAAAATGTGTAAAATTAGTCCAAAGATCTTATCTGGGCCAAGCCCTCCTAAGTCAGCCTTCCTTCTTAATTTCTACTTCTCTCCAAATGAAAACGTGTAGTACCGCACAGTGGGTGTGTGCCTTTCTGTACTTGAACTTGTCTACCATACTTTTCATCTACTAAGGCTCTCCTGTCTGCCCTTGTCAGCGTTCACAGGCTTTCAGGGTCTACTTGTACCCTATGCATTGATTCAGGTTTCTATTCTTTAACTACCTCGTATATCCTTGTAGAAGCATTTTTCTTTTGGCGGTGAATTCTGCATGGACTTGGCTTTACATGTTGGCATGCCTCTGAAACACGAGTAACACCACAGAAGTTATGTCTAATACTTTGTAATTTTGCCAGTATCTGTGTGATATTAGATCTTGCAGAATTGAATTAAATGTGTAAATTTCATGATGTTACAAAATAATCTTTAAATCAATTTTCTTTATTCTTTTGAAGAGTCTTAGATCATCTGTCAGTGAAGGAATTCGGGCAGTAGATGAACGAATGTCTAAGCAAGAGGACATTAGAAAGAAAAAGGTATACTGTGGTATCCTCCCTTTAAAGCTTTGACTTGTTCTAGCACCTTGTAGCCACCAGCTCTCTAGGCATGTTGTCTTCCCCTTCCTGGGACCTTTGTGGAAAGGAGCATGATGTCCCTATCAGTAGCTCAGTGGGGCTAGTGGGGTCAGTATCCAGCTTGTCATATTCCTAGGCTAATTAAAGTCCTGGGAATAAGAGGTGAGGAAAAATAATTTTTTAAAAGGGCAAATAAAATTGCTTTTTTCTTTTTTTTTTTGGAATCTGGTCTTGTTATGTAATTCAGACCAACCTTGAACTCTATGAAGCCCAAGCTGGCCTCAAACTCTCAGTGAACCTCCTGCATCTGCCTCCCCAGTGCTGAGGTTATAGGCCTTTGCCACCATACCCAGCTGCATATTCTTCTTTTGCTTGAATTTGCTCATAATAGTATTAATATTTTTAAGGAAATATGTTATGTGCCAGCTAATACTCTCCTCATGCTTACCCTTTTCAGTCCTGTTAGTTGCTAAGATAAAAAGACAGAATTTCAGAGGTACCAAGTGGTTGCTAGATTAAAATTCCTCATTTTTTTCAAAGGAAGAAGCAGTAGTGACTGACAGCGAAGCACTTCAAAGTTTAGCCAGCTTGTCATTTTTGCAGCCCCCTGCAGAGAAGCTATTCAGAGTAGGAGCTCCGAGGCAATTGCTCTCCACCCCTGCTGCAGGTTGTCCCTCCACCCCATTCTGGGGAAGAAGGTGCTGCCTTTGTCCCCTTTGTATTTCTCTGCTTGTACTACCTGCACTGTACAGTGGTCGTATATTTTAGTTTTATTGTCTGATTTTTTATAATCATAGCTGCATAATGGCAGAATTGGACTTAGAATTCAGGATCTTCATCCTAGTCTATGTACTGCCTAGTGCTTTCTAAATTTATTGTTTACTATACATTTTTAAAACCTCAAGGAAGAGAAATCTGTTTTGGAGACCTTCTGATTGGCTCTCCTGTAGCTGTCTTCCTAGCTTTCCTCCAAAGACTCAGGACATAATGTATTTCAGAAAAGATCATGACCATCATGAGATCAAGGGGATTACTTGCTTATTCATGTGTTCCCTGTGTCTAGAAGAATGACTTTCTTCATAGCAATGCTTAGTGACCATTTAGTGAATAACTGTATCTTTTTGTTATAATACTCCTTAGATTCTTTGATAGTATTTGTCTTGTGTAGTGTCTTCCTGAATTGACACTTATGTATAGGTGAATTGTGCTTATGTAATTGGAGGGTGTAAGTATGTTTGGAAATCAAAATTAAAATATAAAAAAGCAGTATTAAATAATGTAGAGCCAGAAGAAAGGCTCATTGTAATGAGGGACGTAAAAAAGAATGCAGAATATGAAAATAATAATGTGTATTGTTTTAATTATGTATTTGTGATGGAATATTGTGATATGCTTGTTCTAGAAATCCAAAATTAGGAATTACATTCTTGGGGATTTAATGATGTAGCTATAATAAAAATGTAGAATACTTTCAGGTATTCCATGTTGACTTTTGGGGTTTGTATTTTTGTTTCTTTGAGTAAGGTAATTTGAATTAAATGCCATGATGACATTTTTTTGGCTTAACTTTCATCTATAGATGTGTGTGTTGAGGCTTATTCAAGTTATTCGATCAGTTGAGAAAATTGAAAAGATCTTAAACTCTCAAAGTTCTAAAGAAACTGCACTGGAAGCAAGCAGGTAAGTATCTTCACGAAATACCTCATACCTAAACTAAAAAGTTTTTGAGTTAGAAAAAAAGAAAAATCCAAACCTGGCGTGGTGTTTTTAAAAGTAACTCAAGAGAAATGTACTACATGAAATGATACCTACTGCATACTGTTACAGAGACTGTGTGTTTGTTGGCCGTAGTTCCCGTCCACCCATCTTGAGGAGTGAGAGACAGTGCAATTTCTGTAAAAGATTTTTAACTTTGGATGGCCTTGCCTGTGGATCAGTGGAGTCCTTACCAATCTGTAAGGTGTGGGAATGGCATTATCCTCAGGCTTTTTCTGTAGTT
The DNA here is from genome assembly GCA_004363535.1 of Dasyprocta punctata. Lineage (NCBI taxonomy): Eukaryota > Metazoa > Chordata > Mammalia > Rodentia > Dasyproctidae > Dasyprocta > Dasyprocta punctata. The sequence continues at coordinate 6,400 of RJWM01007368.1, forward strand.
CCCAAATATTATCTATCATTGATGTGTCTGGAGCTTCAGAATGCACTAGCATTGTATCATTAAGAAATAGTACAGTTCCTGTTTAGTTGAAAATTATGAACAGCAGAGGAGAAGCTCACAAATTAAGAAACAATGACCATTTCTTTTGTTAGACTGTAATTGTTTTATTTCCATCCTACTGTGACTCTAAAATCAGCCAGGCAGGTAGGAGGTTCAGGAATGAGTGGCCTAGGTTATATAGACATGAGCAGAGCCCCTTAATGGAGTGGAGAGACCCTGGTTAATACAGTTAGGTGGCCTGAACGAAGTTACTTCTGTTTTCTGTGCCTGAGTTTGCTGCTGTTGTGTCAGACTACATTTTAGGACTTCCCCGTACAGGGGTGGACTTTCTTTCTTGGCACTGCTAGCTAGCATCTCAAATTTTAAATTTCATAGCACCTTAGAGACACTGTGCCCATGTATCTGTAGATTAAGAAGCAAAGTGTCCACAAAGGAGATAACCATCTCTTGTAAGGTCTCTACTTCCTCTCATGAGTAGGATGTGTCTGTGAGTGATTAGTCCCTGCTGTCTGTTTCTTCAGCCCTCCTTGTTCATATTTTTGCCTCTTTAGTCCCTGCGTCTGTACTTGTCCATCTCTTTAGTGGGGGCCAGTGGAGTCCAGGTTGGTCTTAACTACTGTGCTTCTGTTACACTGTTCACAGTGTCCTTATTCAGCCCCCTGGTCTTCCAGTCTTGCCAGTTCCTGCTGTGTTCCTTTGATGGACCCTAGGTCCCTCTTGGATGCCAGCTCTTCTGGGATGCTGTTGTCAGTTCTCCATTCCTTACCAGCTTCTTTGGTCAGCCCTGTCCAACTTCTCAGTCCTGACCATCCTGGGATGCTGACCCTTCTCTGCACGTAAGCATCTCTAGCCTCACATGTGGATCAGTCTGACCACTAGTGTCCTGTTGCCTTGCAGGACCGTGTATTGCTCTGGATGGGGGCTGAACTCATTGTGTTCCTCATCTGACGTTTGCCACTGGCAAAAAGGTCTCACTCCACACTTCTGTTCTTTGCCATGGGAAGTGGTGCCTGCATAGCCCCTCTTCACAGGCCAGTGGCCTTGGGGGTCACTTTCTCCAGTGGTTACACTCTCTCACTGGGCAGATCCTGGAGCGTTTGGTTGGGGTTGCCACTCAGGTTGGGAGGGTCTGTCTCTTTCTCTTCATTTCCCTTCTCAGGCGTGGCTCCTTGCTGACTCTCATCTCAGTGCCCTCATTGCAGCTGCAGATGGTTTTGCAGGTTTGCCTGATCACATCTCACCTCTGCTCATAGTCATTCATTACTTAAATGTTGAACTCCCCAACCGCTCAGTCTTCACCAATTCTCCTGTATCCTTCACCAAAGTGGCTCCCTGGCTGGTATGAATGTCGCTGATTGGTGCATTGGTGTACCACCAGTTACAGTTAGTCACCTTCCTTTGACATTCACCTGCTCCAGGCCTTTGTAATTCCAAATCCAGTTCACAACATGCCTAAGGTATGGAAAAGTGGTTGTTCAAGATACTATGCTAGGTAGGGAAAAAAGCAAGTTTTGAGACACTGTAGGTTTTGTGAAGTTCAGCCTTCCTGACTAGATGCTGTTGATACCGGCTGCTTTCATTAGTCTATCCTGTATAGTTCAGTTGTTAGCAGAATGTGCACACAAGACATTACAGAAGTAATCTTGTGTAAAACTTGACTGCAGGCCCACCTCCTCTGAGAAGTCCCCCTGACACCTCTCCCACGGGTGTTTGTCTTGGTGCTCTTCATTCAGACTCCATGTCTGCCAGGAATCTTCCCAGTGAAACCAGAGTTGCAGTTGACTTGCTTTTCCCATCACACTGTGAAATCCCTGATGTTGGGGGCTAAGTCTTGCTTACACCCAGAGTCTGGAGCTGGGAGGTACCTGACATCATGCACTGTGAAGAGTGGTTATTTCTATCCATGCTGTTCTGTTGGAATAACTATCTTCAGTGTAGCAGGCTCTGTGCCCTTCCTTGGTCTTTGTTGCCTTCAGGGCTTTTTCTTTGATTTAGATGGGAAAATTTGACAGTAGAGAAGGTGACCAGGGCATGTTAGTGCACAGTACACACCTATGTGTTAGATCAAGAAGTATACATTATGAATAATAAAGCCACCCCTGACTTTTCAGGAGAGAACTGGGAACATTCCAGAGTCGTGCTGGGCAGCTGCTCTCCTGTCCCTCTGAACTAAACACAGGACTATGCAGACACTGGTGTCTCCATGCGGTGTCTCCTGTGTCTTTTTCTGTGGACATTTCCTTGCTCGTGGACTTGTTTGCTAGAGATGCTTCGACACTTCTCTCCTTTGCTGCTTCACTTCCACTTGAGCAGTAGTTATGCTTCATAATGTGTTTTAGGGGAAAGTGCATTTATTCTACTTGGTGGCAGATACACAGTGAGTGTCTTCTTTATAGAATTCACTTCAAGCATGTAGACTGTGACATAATTTTACAGTAACCTGTTACTGTTTAAATTTAAGCCTGTTCTGGGTTAGTGCTATAGCTTAGCAGTACAGTGCCTGCCTGATGCAAGGTCCTGAGTTCGATTCCTGGTACCAAAAATAATAAATTTAAGCCTCTTCTGAGAGATTTTATTTATTGCTGTTGGAGGGGCCAGTCTTATATATTGAGGTGACATGACTGATATTTTACAAATGTTTAAAGTAAATCAGACTTTGGTGCTCAACTGCTTTAAAACTTGTACACATTAGTACTTGACTCCTTTTTATGTAAAAATTGTGTCCTGGTGCTTGTTTGATACTTGATACACAAGCTAGAACATGTCAGTGTCCATTGTCTCATGATTTGCAACCCTTTTCAGCCAAAATTGTTTGCTACTCGTCATTTTTGGTACTTCTTAGTCCTGCTGGAATCAAGTAACCCAAATGCCAAGGTTTGACTGTATTTTAGAAGAGAGAATGAACAGGTAGAGAAATAGGAAAGGACTCAGGTGAGTAGAGGGAGGAGGAAGGAGAGAGAAGGGATGTCAGGAGCAAGGCGGGAGTCCAGCATGTGGCCACCCTACTGTCCAGACAGCCCTGCTTCTGCTGGGCCTGTGGCTTATGGCCCAGCAGCACCTGTTGACTACCCACCACTCCTGGGATATGGGCTTGTGGCACAGAAGACTGACCTTGATTTTGTGACAAGGTGGCCATGGAAAAACACACTCTGGGAAAGCTGGACACAGTGGCTGTGAATGATGTGCTTGCTGTCTAGGAAGCGAGTACCTGCAAAACTGAATTCTGTGATTGCCATCCCACGCAGCCCCCTCCTGACTGGACAGGTCCTGGAGAGAATTGCCACGGAGTTCAACCAGCTGCAGTTCCACGCGGTGCAGAGCAAGGGCATGCCTCTCCTAGACATGATTCGGCCCGTGAGTGCTGTCTGCAGCTTTCCTGTGCACTGTTGGGGAACTTGAGAAATAATTTTGGTTTAGTCTAATAACATGCCTGCTACTAGCTGTGGATCTACAGGGTTTTGAAGCTAAACTTGAATTTTTTAGTTTTATTTTCTGGGCCCCTGCTTCCTAATTGTCACACATTATACATATGTGGATGCAGTAACTGTTCTAAATTATAGAACAACATTCATTCCTGAATTTTATATAATTTGCCATATAGTATAATCAGATTTCATTTTTCCAAAGCCATTAATCTAGGCCGGAAATCTATAATTTTTATCAAAAAGATTTCCTCTGTAGCTTGAGAATAATTTGCTTTTTCTTATTGTGTAATCTGTCTAAATTCTGCTCTGATGAACCAGAGATCTGTTTGTAGAGATCATGGAGGTAGGGAGAGACTCCTTGCCCCAGGAAATGTGACTGTGACGTCCTGTCTCCTGGAGGATGAGGCACCAGTGAGTTTCAGAAGCTGCTTGCCATTTGTTCCCACAGCGCATAGCTGGCATCACAGCCATGCTGCAGCAGTCCCTGGAGGGCCTCCTGCTGGAAGGCCTCCAGACCTCCAGCGTGGATATTGTGAGGCATTGCCTGCGCACTTACGCCACCATCGACAAGACAAGGGACGCTGAGGCCTTGGTGGGCCAGGTACTGGTGAAGCCCTACATAGATGAGGTTTGTGTGCTGGGTAGCTACTTTGATTGCACTGTCTGCTGGCTTTGGGTGTGCTGTGTCTGGGGCCTTTCTGGGAGGTCCTAGTTCAGGGCCAGCTGTAAGAAAGGGGTCCATCGGCATAGTTGGTGTACCTGTAACGCAAAGCTCAGATATATATGGTCTTCACTTCAGGACAGGAGTTCTGCCCAGCAAGGTGTGTGTCCAAACCATCTTTAGTGATTTATGCAGACTTTGTAACCACTGGCTTGTGGGCAGAGTAAGCCAAGGAAGCACATGACAGTGCTGCTTCACATGAGGTGGCACAGAGAGCCGTGAGCATGGAAGAACTGTGAATGGGAACTGTACTGCGTACCCATAGACCTTCAGGGAAAGGTAACATTGGACCCAGTGCTTGAGTATTTATGGAAGAGTCTGTTAGACCAGGACGGTATTCAGGGGCGTGTCAGAGGGGGTGGTATTCAGAGATGAAGGGTTTCAGTAGCAAATTAGAGGGAGTCTCTTGGCTTCCCAGTGCCCATCACCCATTTGGATACAGGTAAAAGACAGGAGTCAGTACTCTGCCAGGAAGAGCCAGAGGGCAGGTTACCCTGCATGAAGCTTCGTGTACACAGCAAAGATTATGATGTGCAGAAGCGTATCCTGTGGGTGAACTAGTAGCAGTCATGAGGCCTGTCCTTGGGATTGGGAGACATTTTTCCAGCCCTGTCACTTTGTGCAGTAAGGACTGTACAGAGATACTCCTGTGACTTCACAGTGAAAATCTTTAGTTTTTAAAAGGGGTAAATTGAATCCCAAAAATAAAAATGAAATTTGGGGATTAAGTCTAGACTTACTAGGATTACTAAAATGACCTTCAGTTTCCTACGTTGGTGGCTTACTATGTTCCATAGCTGTCTTGGGGGAGGGGAAAAAGAGAAATTGTTCGAATTATTTATCAGTAAGTAAAAATATTTTAGTTACTGTTTGTGTTCTTTTTCCCATTGAACTGAATGTGATATGTTAAAGAAATATTAGAAGTTTGTGGCATATTAAATAAATCATAGGTCCACTTTATTTAAACTTGTATATTTACATTATGGTATATCATTTGTTGACTCCCAATCTTAGGACCAAAAACTAAAAAAATATGTTTTCGATTTTTCTCTCTGACACCTGCTCTAGTCTTAATCATGACAGGGAAGTAGTCCAGGGTCAAAGCGTGAAGGATGTGGTAGGGAATCCTGTGCTCCAACTTAAGTCATTTTTGAAAAGGTAATATTTCTATTCAGGATCATCTGGAAGCAGGTGAATATGAGAGTTTATCAATCCTGGTGCATGTCTTAGCTAGCTTGCATCTCGCCCCCTGTCAAAACTGTGTAGCCAAACTTAGGAACTAGTTTCAAATGTCCCCTAATTTTTACTTTGCTGTCCTCCAATTGGGGAGAGTGGCCATGAGTACAGTTTTTTGTTTTGTTTTGTTTCATTTTTTTCCAGTTTTTTTAAAGTCCTATGGATTGAACCCAGGTCTTACACATTAAGCATTTTTCTAGTTTTTATTTTGAAACAGGGTCTCACTTAGTTGCCTAGGCTGGGCTCCAACTCACTATCCTCCTGCCTCAGCCTTCCGGTGTGTGTGATTTAAGGTGTGTACCACCGTGCCCAGCTGAAGAAATATATTTCTAAGTGGTTTTTTTCTTTTCTCTAGTATATCATCTTTACTTCTTTTTAAATGCTTGTTTTAAAAATGCTATTCCCTTTCTTAGGTGATTGTCGAGCACTTCATTGAGTCCCACCCCAACGGCCTGCAAGTCATGTACAGCAAGCTCCTGGACTTTGTTCCCCACCACTGCTGCCTTCTCCGGGAAGTCACAGGAGGAGGAGCTGTTTCGAGGTAACCCCTGAGGGCTCTGTGTTAACCCCTTTCAACAACTCCTCTTTTAGCCCTGCACTGCCCACTGCTAGTGCACATCCGTTTACATGACTGGCTCGCATGGGCAGGTCCCTGGTGAGCCTCAGCTCTTGCTCCCCGCTGGTGCTGTGAGGCAGGGGCCATCAGTTTGTCCCACTGAAGAGCCGGAGTCTAAGGCTGTATCTTTGAATGCAGAGCCTGTCCTTGTCCCTTCTCTGCGCTTCTTAATGAATCCACTGTCCCATCAGTTACATTCCTTTCATGATTCTGTGTCCTTTACCAATGCCAGTTCAGTTTAATTAAACAAACTGCCCTCAGTATAAGGTCTTCTTCAATTTCTTCTCTCAAGTCATTTTCACAGTGCTTTCGTAAATATCCCATTACTTTAACCATTGCAGTGGTCCCAACCTACTTGTCATCTCTTGTCCAGAAAAACAGGGTCTTCCAGTTTGTCTCCTGTTTCCACTCCCTGTCTATCTCAGAAGTTCTGATATCCTTAGACTGTGCCTTTTTCCTTAATTGTGGGGAACATTCAGGCTCCTGGGCAGAGCAGAGAAGGCTCCTCCTGATCTGGCTCTGGCATCTCTTCACCAAAAACTCTGCTGTGGAAGTTGCCCTCCTGACCTCTTGGTGCACTTTCGGTGGTGCTGGCCACCTTTCCTCAATACCTTTGCACTGACCTGCTTCTGTGTTCTTGTTGCCCTTGCCCTTGCTGTTTCCTTTGTCTCCCTATGGAGCTGTTTTTCCACACAAAGACCCAGTTGAGTCATTACTTCCTGAAGAGACCGTGCTTTATATCCTGATGTTCATCATTGTGTCCAGAACATGCAGGCTTTGCTTCTGCTATGGACAGAACTTCATCTACTAGAAGGTTTCCACCTGCCTTGCCTGTTCTTCCTCACCTGTGACACATTTCTTGAAGACTGCAGCTGCCGAGTAGTGCTTGCAAAGTGGAAGAGTCCAGAAATTTTCAGTGATAAGAAGGGAAATAAGGTCCTCATAGTCACAGAGCAAGTATCATACTTGGTCTTAAAATTTCTTAAAGAAAATACAGTATGCAGAATGATTAATATTCTGCTTGAAGTTTGAAGTACCCTCTGTATGTTCCTGTATCATTGCAAAGGAAGCCTTATTTTGCCTCTTTAGCTTGGTAATCATGAGGATCTAGTTGGATTTGGATTTGGGGATAAGAACTTAGTAGAAGTTGCAAAATAAAATTAAGCCTCAGCAGCGAAGCATTCAGTAATTGGATTGATGAAGCTAGCCTTGGTCCTCAGATGTCATGTTTCAAAGCTTTGGAAGTTCTTTGTCCACGGTTCTCAGTGTGGCAGAATTCATGCAGAGGCCTCAGACACTTGAGGGCTCTGAAGTCATCCCTGGCTTGGTTGCACTCCAACCTGTCACAGTGCTGCATGGGTTTTCTGTGTCCCTGCCATCCCTTGCCCTGCTCCTAGGACTCAGTGTTTCCCTTATCCTTTCCTGTCTTTTTTCACACATGACCCTCCACAAACATCCAGAATCTAGAGGCTTGCACTCCTCATCAGCCATAGTGTCACTTGTTAATCTTGTAGGTCTTACATTTGGGGAGGGATCTTTAATTAGACATTTACTTTGTGAATATGGAGATTTATAATTTGATGTTGATTGTACTATTATATCTGTAAGTCTTCAGTTTCACTCTTTTCTAGATGCCTCCCCCCATGGACAGTCTGATGACACCCAGTGTGTAGAGTCCACCGGGAGGGCCGGTATCTTCCTTCGCCTCTTTCCCTTCTATAGTTTTCCTCATTGCTTAGGTGAAGCTCTAATAAGATCATTGGAAGCTACTCCTGGACATAGAGACAGTGTTTCCTTGATGACCTGTCTAGATACCTTCTGCTGAGCAGGAAAATTATATAACCTTTTTTTTGAGTGGGGGGAGTATTTTAATAGCTATCGGGATTTTAAGTCCCTATGTGCTGTCACAGCTTAGCTGTACAATTCTCCAGTTTGCTAAAATAAGGTTAAGATTAAATTGCTCACCACCTTTAAAGAAAATTATCTGAAAATTGAACATATTTCGTCTAGATACAAATGTGGCTATATAGATACATTGTTTTCTAACTTACTTTAAGGATCTGTAAAGTCATACTATACAATACATAATAATCAGACATGGCAAGCCAAGGAGATGGTATTTGTGTAGACACTGTTTGTAGGGCTTTAAATGTGTAAACATTACTAATCCCTACTGTGTGTTCTAAATGCTTTACAAACACTAATCCTTGTGATGACCCTTTCAAGTTGGTACTGTTGACATGCCCGTTTTTAGGAGGAAAAAAAAGCATCGGAAGGGTTATGTGGTATGCCCAAGACCTGCCATGTGAACTCAGGTTTGCTGACTCTGAAGTGCATGCTTTTGTCTCAGCGCTGAGTTTTTGAATTAGAAATCCACATGCTACTAGGCATGGTGGCACACTCCGGAGGCTGAGGCAGGCAGGAGGAATGCTAGGGTTCAAGGCCAGCCTGGGCTACATAGTGAGTTCAAAGCCAGCCTGAACTATATAATGAAACCTTGTCTCAGAAAAAAGAAATTCAACATCCATTTTTTAAAAATGGCAAAACAAAACATATACATACAAAATACATTAATCTGTTCTCGGTTTTTCAATCAAGCTTTGTATGAAAGTCATACAGAATTTTAGAACTGAAAATAATCTTCAAGACAGGGTAATAAGCATGACGCTTTAGTAATGGCAAGCTTGCATCATTTGCAGACCTCTAGCTGTGTCGAGTTTGAATACAGCAGTTGCTTTTCCTGTGGTAAAGAGCATTTGGGCAGCAGCTTTTATAAATGAAGAGCCATGCCAACATCATGCAACGACTTTGCCTTATCCTTGACACTGCTGTGGTAGTTGGGCTCCATGAGATATATCAGTTTTAAAATGACACTAAGATCCAAGAGTGCAGTAGCACCTCAAGTATAGAAACAAGCTAGTTGACATATCTGGTCTTTAAAAAAAAAGTTGGAATAAGTTTTAGACTGACCACTTTTTAGTACTGTAGAAGTAGAGGCAACACTGTGGAAATTTCTTCCTTGTAATTAGAAGATTATGGTGAACTTGACCAAGATTTTTCTCTTGTCTTAAAGTGAAAAGGGCACCACTGTTCCTGGGTATGATTTCTTGGTGAACTCTGTCTGGCCAGAAATAGCAAAAGGACTAGAGGAAAAACTCCCCTCGCTCTTCAATCCTGGGGACCCCGAAGCATTTCACCAGGTAACTTGCTACCATCTTGGTTCGTGAAGATGTTAACCCAAGTCTTTGGGGAACTCATGTTCTCTTCTATACAATCTTAGCTCTGTGCTTTGCTAAAAACAAAAATTCAAGTTACTAAGTGAACAGTTACCTTAAAACACACGTATTATTTTATCCATGTTGTGGTCTGTGACACTTTCAGGATATAAATTACAATTCAGTCTAGATAACAATTGTGGCTAGATAGGCACATTATTTTCTAACTTTATTTAAAAAGGCCTAAGGATCTATGAAGTCATTATCTTTGCATTTGTTTTCCATGAAAAATTAAGTTTGTACATCTTTAGTGGGTTTTTTTTTGTTTGTTTGTTTTGGTTTTTTTGTTACCAGGGTTTGAACTCACAACCTCACACTTGCCAGGCAGGCTTACACCGCTGAGCTAAATCCCCAGCCTGTTACTGTATAATTTTGAAGGAAAACAACATTGATTGGATTTTTAGATGTGTTATATAAATGTCATTTATAGTTTTAAAAACTAGGAAGTCTTGCATTTGGGGGCGGAGTTTGTTTTGGTTTTTGGTACTAGAGGTTGAACCTAGGGCTCAGCTACATCCCCAGCCCTTTTTAAAATTTTTTATTTTGAGACATGGTCTTGCTGAGTTGCTAATTGCCTAGACTACACTTTTGATCCCCCTGGTTTAGCCTCCCAAAGTGCTGGGATTACAGGCATGTTGTGATTGAAAAGCTTTCATAGTTGAGATTTGAAAAGCACATTCAATGCTCTTTTCCCCTGTGTGGTCTCCTAGCTGTGCACAGAATTTGACTGAGCATGGGGCAGATACCTGAATCCCATCCCCGCTCCTGTCTTGTATCTTAGCCTTCTGACCTCTGTCTTCTTTCTTCCTGGAGTTTGCATTGTGTTTTGTTTTGTTTTGTTTTTTATCTAATCAGGCAATCTTTGCCTTTAAATTAGGTGGTTTATTAAATCTAAGTTTCTGTAATTACTGGTATATTTGGGAATTATTTTGTATTTGGGTTACTTATTTTGTACCCATGTTTTCTTCACTCTTTTTCTTCCTCCTTTCTTTCTCCATTCCTTTGAACCTTCTTTGCATTTTATTTATTCATTTTTTTTGGTACTGGGAATTGCCTTGTCTTGCCAGACAGGTGCTTACGCCACTGAGCTATATCTCCAGTTGCATTTTAGACTTTTAGGGATTTTTTTTCTCCTTTGTTCTGTGTTTTTCCTTTTACTAATTTGTATATCAAGACCTTTTTTATTTCAGTGTATCTTAAGTGGAAGGTTGACAGAACACTACTTTTCCACTTAACAGAAGCCTAGTTACCTTGTGTTCTTCAGCCTACTCCTGAATAGGACAGGGAACTTGGGACACTTGAGTGCTTACTGTAACTTCCCACAGGGTGTGCAGCTGTTCAGGCTTGCTCTTACGTGTTATTCCTTCTGACCTAGGCTTTAGATCTTGTTTACATAGTCATAGTCATGGCACTCTTGAGTTTCCCCTGGGGTTTGTCCCTTGTGTTGAGTACCATGTTTTGTTTTGTTTTTTTTTTTTTTCTTCGAATGTGTTCTTATATCATTTTCTTAAGTTTGTGTTAGAGGGCTTTTGTTTGAAGAGTGGTTTTGCTGGACTCAGCATATGTAACCTTGTATCTGACCTTTGAAATCAACTGTTAATCTGTTGTTCCTCCATTGTTAATACCTTTGGACTCTGTCTGCTTTGAAGATCTTTGTGACTCTGCTGTGTGTGTCTTGTGTGAACTGTTTATTTATACTTGGAATATGTTGGGTTTCCTCACTTGAGCCTTTTTGCCCATGAGCAGTCTTTCATCTGTTGGAGCATTTTTGTCCATGAGATATCTGTTCAGTTGTGCTTCTCTCTCATTCCTGTAGCACCTGCTCCTGGGACCCTTGCTTTCCCTTCCCTCACCCTCTGCACCTGCTGCATCTGGGTAATATGTGGGACATGTCTGCCAGCACACTGGTGCCTCCTTCAGTTGCATCTGATCTCTTTCACTTGTGCATCCAGTTTCCAATTATAGTTGGCAATTCTAGTTCTGTTCGCTTCTTTTTATAGTTAACTTTCTTAATTTGCTTCTTAGTTTTAAAAGCATAGAGAGGCACAAGGTAAACATGTTGTTTGGAGCTAAGTGGACTTCAAAACAATTTAGACAACAATTGGAGCTTTTTGGTCCCAGAAATACCCTTTATCTGTTCTCTGATTGTCCCATGTTATAACATATTAAATAATAGGTTGACTTGTGTTGTTTTGATAAATGGCGTAACAACTGTGACTTTAAAAGTAGGATTTTTTAAATTGGGTACAATGAGCAGGGTAAAATGCTGGGTTATAGCTGAGCTACTGAGGGAGCTTCTTGGTTTGCTGTGCTCCATAAAGGGTCACTGTGTTCACTCAGCAGATGGTTTCCACTTAGAAAGAGCCTTTCTAATAGAGCTGTGACTTCACAATTCTCAACCAGTATTCATCGTTTGTGGGTGTACTTTCTATAGGCCTCCATCACTTTCAAGACAAACTTTGAACTTTATGCCTTAATACAACACGTTCCTGTACAGAGGGAAGTGGTCTTATATTCCTTTAGAATCCACATGTGCAAGATGGAGGTTTATTCCAAAGGTGGGAAGTAGAGCCTTTCTGCGCCTCAGTTCCACACACCTGCGCCACCCTTGGGGTTATGAGGAACGCTGCCCAAGTCTAGTTGCCACAATTTTAAAACCTGTGATTTTGATGGTGCTGAAATTCCTTTGTAAGCCCAACCCTCTCCATATTCAGGGTCATGGTTTGGCGGCCTGGGATTGAGCCTGCCCATCCCATCTGAGAAGTACATAAAAAGTCTCACAGTGACTTTGGTAGAGCCTGGGGGTGGAGGAATAGAGAATCCGCAGGAAGATTGTGCAGCCAGCTGCCAATGGCTGGTGGTTTGCTTCCTCTGTAGTTTGGTTTGTCTTTGAGGCAGCTTCTGCCTGACCCTCACAGAAAGGCAAACAATGGTTGAGGTAATAGTTTTTGGTTTTTGATGGTATTAGTCAGTCACCCTGACAGTTTTCATGCCCTCTCTGTAAAATGAGTATGATACTCTCTGTTTCCTTTAGAAAGTTTTCTTAGCCAGTCCTGATGGCACATGGCTATAATCCCAGCACTCAGTAGGCTGAAGTAGGAGGATCTCTGTGAGTCTGAATCCAGTCTGGGCTACATAATGAGCTCAAGGCCAGCCTAAACTACATAGTAAGACCCTCAAAAAAAAATTTTTTTTTATTTCTCTTTCTGGAGAAGCAGTGAATTATAGCACTTAACCCACTGTCTGTTTTGATTCTGATGGAGTTGGATGCCCTGAAATATAAACACTATTATTTAACTAGCACTGGACTTGGAATAATGCATCTGGGTTTCAGCCAGGCTTTGCTATGTAAGACCATAAGCCTGTCACCAGCTACACTGGGTATTACCTCATCCCTAAGTGGGGATGTTGCATGGAAGCTTCTCCAAGGTCCCTATTGACTCTAGAGCTATGATTCTGCATGTTGACTTAATCTTGATTACAGTTTCCAAAGCGTGCTCCTGATTAGCTTACTGATCGTGAAAATTCCACTTTTTGTTCTTGTTTTAGAAATACACCATAAGTATGGATTTTGTAAGAAGATTTGAACGACAGTGTGGGTCCCAGGCCAGTGTGAAAAGACTAAGAGCACATCCTGCCTATCATAGCTTCAATAATAAGTGGAATTTGCCTGTTTATTTTCAAATAAGGTCAGTCCTTTGCTCACTACTCCTATCCCCTAAACAGCGTCTGAGTGCTGATACGGAAGGATGGCTCCTCCTCTGGGGCCATCACATTCTTTAGGAGGCAGAATTCATACAAGAAGTAGCATGGGTGCTGAGCTGACGAAATGATGTCTTACTCTGATAATAGGAAAGAACTCTGTACTTGGAGTAAGCCAGACTCCAGGCCAAGTTTCCTTCCCACCCAGCATATCCCCATTTGTGGCAAAGATCAGAGAATGCGGGAATTTGATAGCAGCTCACTCTTCCCTTTCCCCACCTCACCTCTGCCTCAGACAATCCCATGGCAGTTATGGTCTCTGTGCCTCAGTGTTTGCTCCCTCATGGAGCAGGAGAGCCCAGCTGTCCTCCACCTGTCAGCTTGTCAGGAGCCCGGTGGCTGTTGTGGTGCTCGTTCTATGGCCTGGAAAGCAGTGCTGTCTTTCTCCTGGACCCTCAACCTTGTGACCTCAAGCTCAGTCGCCTGGTCCTGCCAGTTCCTGGGTGCCTCCAGAGCCCCACATGCCCCATCTGGCCCTGTCAGCCCTTCAAGCTGTTCCTCAGGCCTAAAATGAATGCTGACAGTTGGCCAGTGCCCAGGGAAATCTTTTATCTTCCCCAGATTTGCCTTAAGTATTCACAGGGATTAGCTAGCTTTTCTTTGTAAACCGTTTTATTTAAATTCCATGAAAAACTTTAAAATAATGTTCGAAATGTGTTTTATAAAGTGAGTTTTTCCATGTAAAAAATAAATTCAAGTAGGACATTGTAGAACTTTTCTGTTGATTTTTCCCGGATGTTGGATTATTTACTCTGATGATGACTGAAAATCTGCAAACACAGCTAGGAATCAGAGTGGCTCTGTTACATTACTTCAGGGTCATTTAAAGTGGACCTAAGAGCAGGGTGCTGGCATTTTGACATTTTCATGAGCTAGAGTAACATTGCAGCTTCAGGACCAGTGTAACCTCCTGGGTCTGATGTGCCCACACCCTGGTTATCCTTAGAGAAAAGGCAGCCTCCACGCACTGCTCACCACTCTTCTGCACTGTCCCAGAGAACCTGTGTGTGCACAGCAGTGGCTCTCATGGACATGTTGGAAATATTGTAGGACTCAAGTTTCTTAGAGAAAGAGAGAAAATGCACATGTGACCAAAACAGCCTCAAACTGTGGTCATCTGGTGGCAATCTGGAAATTCAGGCAAATAAGCACTGATCACTAAGGGTTAGTTTGTTGTGTTTCTAGAGTGTTCTTCAAAACTTCCACATGTCTATGCTGTCCCAGTGGCACTCAGCATGTGCTGAGCACTACAGGGCTCCTTCCCCCTCCACCCCAAACCCTCACGTGGCGGCAGATAACGTGCCTGGCTATCTCTGGAGTAATACCCATCATGTTGTTGTAATTGTTTTTGTTATTTTACATTTACACAGGCTGTTTTCTGTAGCCCTATGATGTTCATGGAGGAATATGCAGAGCAGGAATTCAGACATGTTTGCATCTGGGGTTTCCTCTCTTATATAGATCCTTTTGAGAGTAGAGCAACTTTGGTGTGCATCAAGAATTTACAGCACAGCTCTTCACAGTTCCCCCAAGGTGTCACATCTCCTTTTGCCACTTTCAAAGAAATGTGATCTCTGCTATGTGAGGGACTCCTGGCTAGGAGACCCAGCTGTGTCACACGACTAAGCCTTTCCTCATCCCTGCATCCTCACACATCCCGACAGGTAGGCAAGCCACACAGATGTACAAGCTACACAGATGCAGGTATCAAGGCCTCGCTGCCTTTGTTTCTTGTGCTTTTTTGTTTGAGAATTATCATAAATGTTTACATAATTTGGCACCCCATGTCATTGTCTTATTCTGAATTATATACCTGCTTCCCTGCCATTCTTCACATCACACTGTCAGCTTTGGTGCTGTGTTCCAGTCCATGGACTATGCCACACTTATGTAACTACACCTCACTTTGGGCTACATAGGTTTCCCCCAGTCCTTTGCTGTTACAGATGGTACCAAGTTAGCCACAGACCTCTCCTGGGCTCACTTGCTAAGTTTTGTGTAGATTTTGGAAAAGATGCCTGTGGGACTGGAGGTCAAATTCTAGTGGTGGTTGTGAGCTCCACCCCAGAGCAACCCCTCGCTTCTAATCCTTGTGCTTAGGGTCACCGCCTCTCTTGCTCCTCCTGGCTTTTTGCTTCTGCTTTTCTCTTCCATCGTGTGTTCTTCCTGTGCTGTAACCTACAACTTGCAAAGACTACCCTTCTGTGGGCCTCACTGGACAGCAAACTGGTCCCTTTCCTTGCAGAGTAGATGGGGCAACTGCAGAGGCCAGCAGCTCCAGCATTGGCATAGACCTTATGTCCTCAGCTGTGTTGTCTGAAGTGGTTGTTCCTTCACTCTTCAGTCGCACACTGCTTTCTAAAAACACTTGTGCCACTGAAACTCCCTTAAATAAGTGATTGTAAACATGAGTCAGAATTTACTGTTAGCAAAGGAGCTAGTCATTGACAAAAGACAGTGCTGATACAAGGATACAAAGATGAGAGAGTCACATAATTGGGAGATAGGGTGCATGCGGAAGTAGCCAGCTGTTAAACAGCTATATTCTATATGATCATGGAAACACAAGATCTCTGTTAGTCATGTAAATACTCTCAGCTGTGTTAGAGATCGAGGTCAGTGATGGACCAGCTGTCCTCAGGGAAAGTAAACCTGTCCAGGAATCAGTATGTGGCTGCTGAGCAGCAGTGACCAGCAGGGCAGGGGTGGGAACACACAGAGAGGGCTAGTAGATCCCAAGACACTGAGCAGGTTTTTAACTGGCTGCCTCAGGGATTTTCATCAGGCTGCAAACACAGATGCCAAACACATCTTTTCCAGTTCATGGTTCAGGATGTTTCCTTCCCTATGTAGTACTAATGCAGGTGGATTAGAGATACCAGTTGTGTGGCCTTGGTATGATTTGATGTTTAGAGCCAACAGGGGCTTACCCAGGGCTCTTAGCATGGCAGTGTATTCATTTCAAAACCGTGGAGTTACGATTCAGGCTATATGCAGTAACAGAAAAACCCTACCCAACAGTGGATTAGTCAAGATAGTTTATTTCTCAGTGAAGATAAAAAACCAGCTCGAGAGAGTAAGCATCCTGAGGCTGGTTATGTGTCCCTGGGAATGAGGGCTGTCAGTGAGTGGGGGAGCCCTGTTACTGGGGAGCAGGGAGGGTGGGTGAGGGAAGACACCTGGCAGCACTCTCAGCACTGACTTGTGTTCTCTTCTCAGGTTTAGAGAAGTGGCGGGATCCTTGGAAGCTGCACTTGCAGACGGGCTGGAAGACGCCCCAGGTAACCTCCTTAGTGAGAGTGGAAACAGCAGGCGTCCTTGAGGTTAGCTAGGCTCACCAGCCAGCTAGACCTTGGTTTCCGAGAATGCTCACCGTTCCCCATCATAAAGTAAGCTGGACCTGAAGGGCACTTAGTTTAACTTTTTTTTGTTTCTGTTTTGCTTTGTTTTGTTTTGTGGTGCTGGAGGTCAAGCCCAGGGCCTCATATGTGCTGGACAATCACTATATCACTGAGCTGTACTTCAGGCCATCTTCTTTTATTTTAATATGGCTATAAGAAACCAGATCTTTGATTCATTGTGGTTTTTGCTTTATGGAAGTGATTAAAAGGATGCTTTATGGAATAGGAAGGAAGCAGGCCTTCTTTTCCATCCCGAATGTAACATGCAAGGAAGGTCTTTAGCCTTGTTGTGCTCTCACAGTCTCTTCTCTGCATCAGATCACTGCAGCCTGCTTCCCTCCTGCTTGTGGAGTTGGGACACATGCTTGTGCCTCTTTTCTCTGGCCTTAGTCTCTCGCCCCTTGTCCTGGGGCGCTGGATAGGTAGGGGTTGTATGTATGCAGATTTAGAGAACATGCATTCATACCAGGCAGCTTTAGTGGTTTTGTTATAGCCGTTCCTCATGACCACTGATATTGTACAGTGGGGCTACTTCTGTAGTCACGTAGGTACTCGGTTCCACAGCTGAAGTGCCTGCCCTACTCATGCGGTTAAGTCCACTGTCTGACCACCCTTCTCTGCTTTGGAGGCAGGTTCTGTCTGTCATTGCAAAGGTGATCATGTGTAGTTGACTTATTCCATGCATAGCAGCTATATTGATGTAGAAGAAGAGATAAATGACATAGGACAATTCAAAACTAAAATTTAAGCCCTTGCAAATGACTGCCACTTGAGCTTGTGTTTGTTGATCTGGTATAAAGTATCTGTTAAAAAAGAAATTTCTGGATGCTGTGTATGTTTGACATTCTCCCACTTGCCTGGGAGGTAGTATCATGTAAATTATCAAACGTGTTACATGATAAATGTAAGAAATGGCCATGTGGTCTTCCCTGGCCTCTGGTAGCAGCTGTGCTGACCACACTGCCCTTTTATTTTTGTGTCATACCCTGGAATTGTACACGAGATTAAGTCCATAAGGGATTGAAACTCCCTAAGTCCATGGTTTTTCTCTAGCTGGAAGTCCGTATTGCCTTTTGGCTTCTCACAGAACATGGAGCAGCCTGAGGAAGTGCTGGTCAGATGAGATGTTCTTGCCGTTGCTGGCACATCGTCTGTGGAGACTCACACTGCAGATTTTGGCACGATTCTCTGTGTTTGTCAATGAGGTAAGCACTGTCCTTCAGCTGCTCACTAACCAGGATGGATAAAAATTAAAGATACTTTTAGCTGGATACTCAAATGAAGTTTAAAAGTGTCTGTAATCGCCACAGGCTTAATTCCATGGACAGCAGCAGCTGGTGTCCAGCCGTGTTTCTGTCCTGCTCTGGCAGGTGTCTGTCCTTGACAAGTCCATTTTCCCTTCTCAAAACCGGAATCTTTGAGGTCCCTTTAATTAAATCAAATACTCATTTTAATGAAAATGATTAGAGAGCAAAATGTATGTGTTAAACTTTATTATTTGAAAGTTTTAAAAAGTCATATCATGGAAATGAAAAGATAATTAACCTGTTCTCTTAGGATGTCACTTTCCCTTTTCACTTTTCTGTTTGACATATTCCTGCAAGCTTGTGGCTTGTACCACTGGTTGTAAATGGATATAATCACATTTAGTGGTCTTTTTACTAAATTAGTTTAAAACCACCTGATAGTTAATCATGCATGTACCACCAGTGGTTCAAGCTACCTGGCAGCAAGACGTACAAATTTCAGCCCCGTTGTGAACATGTTAATTGACATACTGGAAAGCTTGAGGTTCCTGGTCCACAGGAGTATTGCTGCTGCTGCTTAGTCCAGAGCACCAGCTTTGCCAGGTCTCCGCAGAGCTGCTGTCTCCAAGGGTAGTCTCAGTGACAGTCACTCTTGAGAAGTAGTCATCGTGGTGCAGAGGTTGTGAGAAGAGGTATACTTTAAAATGATGAAGGACGGGCACTATGCAGAAATATTCCCGCTGAAGGGAGTGCAGCCTATGTCTAGAGGAGACTTGGCCCCACTTCCACCCATCTGATGGGCAGAGTGGTGGCTTTGGAGCCCGGCAAGGTTGGGCCTTGGGTCTGGCTGGATTCTGCGGGCTTGGGCACAATATAGTGGATTCCCAAAATTTGTGGGGGTTACGTAATGTTCCTAGAGCACCCAGGAATTGTGAAAAGCCATGAATTTCAGATAGTAGTCAGAAAAATGCCTATAAATGCCTATTTTTATAGTTTAAACCCTAAATATGCTATGTTTTCTGCAGTTATGTAATTTAATTTAATAAAATACTGTATTAATAAAGTCTTAGATGGTGCAGGGCATTTTGGTGGCATCTTAGGGTTCTTACAGCTTTAAGAAAAACAAAACTGAAAATACTCGAGATAGCTATATGCGGTACAGCAACCTGTTGCGATGCGAGAATGCCAGTCCATCTGCCTGAGATGGGTTACAGGGCAGCACCCAGTCAGCAGCAAGCAGACCTGAATAACACACTTGGATTGGCTGCTTGGAAACCTCACACCGAAAAAAGTCTTGGGGATATTGGGTTTCTAAGAACAATTAATTAGTTAGGTTCTAAGGAAAAATCCTTGAACTACTGAGGCTGTGAACTCTGAATTGCAGTTTGCAGGGGTATACTGTAATCTTCTTGACTCTGAGATTGTGCATCTATAAAATGGGAAAATGATCTCTGTCGTGAGAATTTATTTGTGGATCCTGAAGTGTTGAGAGCTGGTGGAAATTAGTTCTGTTTTCCCTCTGTTCAGGAGAGTCTTCCTAAGAGGCTGTTTTACAGTCCTAGGGACAGCAGCACCAGTGAGTCCTAACATCCACCAGGCCTTGCAGTCTTGCTAGCTGGTCATTCATTCCTCACTTTCTCTCTGTGGTTGCTCTGCCCTAAGTGTTCATTATCCCATCTTTCTCTTCATGCAAATGTAATTTGGTTTTGCCCTTTAACAATATGTTGTGTAAAGAACACTTTCTTATTTGTATTAGTTGAAGCATAATGAAGATTACATTTTGATTCTTTACTCTGATTGGTTATAACTAAATTTATTTATTAAATGGGTATGTTATTTACCAACTACAGTTAATTTTTTAAAAATCTGCGATGTTCCTGAAACTGATTTTGGCCTGTTTATTTTCTACTTTTTAATCCCTAGAAGTTAGGCATGGGGGCTAGAATGGAGGTGTGCATGAGGTCACTCCCTCTAGAGATGTAAAGGCAGTGTCTTCCTTAGTACATTGCCACTGTGGCTCTGCAGATGGCTGTGGTCATGTGCTGGGCTGTTGAGATGTACATATATATATATATTCATGTGTCTTGTTAGTGTGAGAGCATTTTGTCACCAGAATCCTTTTTCAGCTTTCTCACAGGCCCATTTCTAGTGAAACTGCCAAAGAGATCAAAAAACCTTCGGTGACTAGTGGCAAAGATATTCCCACTGCCCAGGGAGGTGGTGAAGACCAGGGAAGTGTTCCTTCAGACGTGAGGTCGGTGGTGTCTGTTTCCAGCACACAGCTCGTGTACATGGTTGCAGATTTGCACAGGCTTCAGGAGCAGGTGAGCTGCGTCCCAGAGTCCTCGCTGTGCAGTCCTTGGTGTGCAGTCAGTGTTTCAGAGTCCTGTACGCCACAGTCAGATGCTGTTTGCCTCATGGGCTTTAGACGGGGACCGTGGGTGCCCTGAGGAGACCATCTTGGGCCGCCTGACTGGTGGTTGCCCTCATCCTTCCCAGGTCCTCCTCTCATGCCAGATGCTGATACCGTGCCAACTTGTCACCCCCATTTCCTCTCAGCAGTGCCTGCTCCACTTTTTTTTTTTTCCTTCTCATTAGCTCAGGTCTGCTTAGGCATGTCTGTGGTGGGCTAGGTTTTAGTTGGTTTGGTTCACTGACCCAGATGCTCTTTTAACACTTGAAAGTTGAGTATTGACATATTAAAACTTCTCCCTGGTTTCTCTGCATAGGGCCCAGATGTTTTTGCTTTTATCATTAAGAGAACTTCATAGGACACAGTTTGGTGTTTACATCGTAATACGTGACTCTGCTTTCTGAAAGTTTAGTGTTTTATGTCCATGAGAAAGTACATCTGTATGTTTTGAACAAAAGTATGGTCTTTACTGTGAGCTTGTGTGATATAGACAACCACAGAATAAATTTGTGCTCTTCTCTGGGCCTGTTAGTAGCCTACATTACTCGTGGTTCCCATGTTGTTGACATCTCTTGTGTTGGGAACCTTGAGTACTGCATTCTCTAGATGAAGACCACCACTCTTTAACAATAGTCTGGGTTTGTGGAATTGCCTCTCTCTTTGATTTATAAGTGACAACTGAATATGTAAACTGTGTATGTATTCTAGCTCCCAGAACTCTTGGAGACTATCAGACCAAAACTTGAGATGATTGGATTTAAGAATTTTCCTTCTATCTCAGGTAAACCTAAATCTTTACACTCAGCAAATCTTTGAATAATAAACCATGTAAAATAAAACTTCAGAGATGGGATATATTTAACATTTTCATATCTAGTTGTAAATCCTTGATTGTTTTTATATTCTGTTCTGTGGTTTTAACTTCTTTTAAAAAGACCTTTTGTTTTATTCTGATAATTTGATTTGATTCATTATAGTGCTGTCTCTCAGTACTGTGATAGTATTTAAAGTAAAGCTTACATCTGCCTGGAACATAGAGCTTAAACACATCTTCTGCCTCCGCAGCAGCCCTGGAGGACTCAGAGAGCACATTGTTGGCCTGTGTGCCTGTCCTGAGCCACAAAATCACACAGGACTTGAGTGACTTTTGCTTCAGTTACCTGAGAAGTGCCCAGGAGGTCCCCAGGCTTTACCGAAGAACCAATAAGGTTAGTGTGGCTCACTGAAAAGAACTCTGAGGTGGGAGGTTTGTATTAGGAACACCCTGGGAGAAGAGGATATGATTAAGTTGATAGGAGCAGGTCCTCATGGGGAGCCCAGCACAGGTCAGAGAACAGAGCAGGTGAGGGAGGTGGGTGCCAGATGGAGCAGCACAGCTGAGATGGAGACAGAGGGTTGCATAGTGTGTGGACTTGTCTGGATTCTTTTGATGCTAATGAAAAAGTACTTTTTTTTTTTTTTAAGAGAACATTTTAATACTTTTGGTCTTTGTATCCAAAAAATTTAAATTTATCTTGCTGCCTTCATATTATCATTGGAAGTTCGTGCTCTCTTCTGACTTCTAATTAAATAAGACAGAAAGAGCTACTTTTAAAACTATATTAGGGGCTAAGGTGTAGCTCAGTATTAAAGCATTTGCCTATCAAGTAAGGGCTTGCATTCATTCCCCAGCACTGCAAAAAAAAAAAAAAAAAGGTTATAGGTATTTTTCTAAGATTAAAAAAAGTAGTGCACACAGGTGGTCAAAGACAGATTTTTCTGTTTATTCTTACAGGACAGTGATTACAGAACAGTGATTTAGGAAATTCTGTTTTACCAACTGAACATTCATTTTCATGTACTTGGTCTTGTTTCATTCTAAATCTCACATAATTCTCCCTTCAATTTTTTTTCTCCAGTTGTAGATTTTTGATGTAAATTAATGTCTTTTAGTTAGTTTGCTACCAAAACTCATTCTCAGGAGCTGTGAAAATGGTCAGTGACTGAGCTTTTGCTTACACACTCAGTGTATGGGAACCGTCACTTGGCCATGCTCCCCTTTCGACCATACTGCTCAGGATGGGTACCCGTCTCTGTAGGCCTCACTCCTGCCTCTGCTGGGATGCTTTGCATGCAATTCGGTGGCTCCGTCACTGGACTGACATTAGTGCCAACCTCCTGTGTGGCTTTCTCTTTTTGTGTTAGAATCTGAGAGGTGCGGTAGAATTACCACTTCTAGCAAAAGTAATTTCCTAATTTTCTTTCTGGTTTGACATGAAAGTCCTGCTTGAGAGTAGGAGAGAGAGAGGCCTGTCTTATATTGCTGGACGCAATTTTTTTTTTTTTCATTTTGGTTCTGGAAATTGTGATCCAGGGCCTTTACACTGAGCTGCATCCCCATCCCCTTTATTTTTCCTTTTTTTTTTTTTTTTTTTTTGCGGCACTGGGGATTGAACTCACAACTTTGCGCCTGTCAGACTGGCACTCAAGTCACTGAGCCAAACTCCCGGTCCTGGTTTTTTTGAGGCAGGGTCGCACTCTGTAGCTCAGGCCAGCCTTGTGCTCGCATTGTAGCCCAAACCGGCCTCAAACTCACAACGCTTCTCCTACCTCAGCCTCCTGAGTGCTGAGATTAAAGGCATGCGCCACTACACCTGGCTTTTATTTTTCCTTGTGAGACAGGGTCTCACGACTATGCCCAGGCTGGGCTCAACTCCCAGGTATATTCTGTATGTTTATTGAAAATTCACACTGTAGGTCAGACTCTATGCCAAACTCTTTGCAGACTCCTCCTCCTGTGAAGCGAGTGCTGTATATTTATGAAGAAACCAAAGCTAAGATTACTTCTCAAATGGTGGCTTATTGATAAGTCACGTTGGCACCCCCTGGTGGGAGTTTGTTAGAAATGCAGCCTCGCTGGATTTGGTGGTGCATGCTTGTAATTGGGAGGCTGAGGTAGAATTGTTGAGAGTCCAAGGCCAGCCTGAACTACACAGTGATACCCTATCGCAAAAGAAAAAAATGCAGCCTCATAACTCACCCTCTCCTCGCCCTCCATCCTTGAAGAATCAGAACCTGGATTTAAAAGGATCACTGGGTGAAAACTGGACAGGAACTTTTGGGAAGCAGTGCCTTAGAGGAATGGAGCTAGAGGTGCTGGACCACACCTGAACCAGCCTGCCTGCAGGCATTGTGCTGACCTGTTCATTCCCCTTGTCTTCCTCCCGTCCTCCAGGCATCTTGGGAGGGATGGAGGTTGTACTGTCTCAGAACTGGAACAGTAGTATCTTTTTGAGCCTGAGGTTCTGGTAACTTACTTCTCTCTATTACGCTTTCTGACTGTCTGTCTGTCACCCCTACCTGTATTACTCCAGGAAGTCCCAACCACAGCCTCTTCTTATGTGGACAGTGCACTGAAGCCGTTTTACCAGCTTCAGAGTAGTCACAGGGATAAGCTCAAGCCCACAGTAATGCAGCAGTGGCTGGAAGGAGCTCTCTCTGAGAGCACTCACAAGTAAGTGACTTTCGAATGAGCTGTCTGCGACTTAATTGGGGAGGCTGAAGCATCACAGGGCTGTGTGTGGATTTGACTATCAGAGCATCACAGCACTGTCTGGCACTGAATGAGCAGCATGTGGTCACTCAGTCCTTCTCCTTCCTTCCCCTCCCCTTCCCACTGCCCTCCAGCTCTGCAGACTTCTTCCTCCACCTGGACCATAGCCAAGCTGGTCAGCATCTCCCAGCCACCGCCTTTACTGCCTTCCCGTCCCTCTGCCCTGTCCAGGTCCTTCCTCCTCGGCTCTGTCCAACACAACTCTGGTCACACCACATAATGAAAGGGCCTGCCTTGCTGGGGTTTCCCAGATGAGACCTCTGTAATCAAGATGAGAAAACATTTTGAAGCAGAATTTTAAAGCAGAATTACAACTGACAGTTTCTGTGAAGCTCCCAAAACCCTTGAGCATCTCTTCCTGTCCAATCCATCCTGCCCCAGTGCCAGCATTGGCGTTGAATCACGCCGAGAAGAGTGTTATTCGGGGCTGACAGTGAAGCTCAGTGGGAGAACACTTGTCTAGCATGTGTGAGGCCCTGGATTTCATCCCTAGCACTGCCCAAAAACCAAAGTTACTCTACTTTATTATTGATTTCTTCATGTAATTATTAACAGCAGTGGTGTTTTGTTACTTCCAGTACTTGTGAGTTCAGCAGCCATTGGTAGGTTAGTCAGAATGTAATAGTGATACTATTTTTGTGGGCAAGCATAATTCCATGTCAGATGACCAGGTTGTACACAAAGTCTAGAGATACAACTCATTTATAATTTGAAGATTATATTGAGAATATTTGGAGAGTAATAAGCTTTATTTAAAATTCTGAGATTTTTTTATGTTTTATATGGCCATTTGGAAGGAACCTGGCACTCAGTCTGGAACATGCTGCAGATATCCACAGAGTGTGTGAAAGATACTGGCCTGTCAGTTTCTCTTAGTGCTCAGGATTAAAGCTTTAAGCCAAATTTGTGTATGTGTGTTTCACTTTCTCAGGGAACACCATGCTTTTATGACCCTTTCTTAAAATCTCAAGAAACACTTATTTACTGTGGTTGGGCTTTACTAGAGATGAGTATTTCTTAAAAATCTCCTTTTTTATTCACAAAGGCAGTGTCTCTGGTGTTACAGGCTTCTCTCACCCGTAACCTTGTCTTGTGCCCAAGGTACTGTGAGACTGTGTCAGATGTCCTAAACTCCGTGAAGAAGATGGAGGAGAGCCTGAAGAGACTGAAGCAAGCCAGGAGAGCCCCTGCCACCAGCACCATAGGCCCCAGTGGTGGCATGAGTGATGATGACAAGATCCGACTGCAACTGGCCTTGGATGTGGAGTACCTGGGAGAACAGGTACTGCCTTGGAGGAGCTGAGGCCAGCGCCCTGGTGGTGGTGTTGGAATTTGTAAGAGGCAGGCCTAGGTTACTGTGAACAAAGTTCTACAGTAGGAACCAGGAAAAAGGAGAAAGGTGCCAAGAGTTCCCCCGATGTCACTGGTGGGCACTTGTGCTGTGAGCATCTGCTGGGGTCATGGTGCACGTGCTCATGTTGCCTGCTGCTATGAGCCCACAGCAGGACCTGTGTGGGTCCACAGAGTCTGGTGTGTGCATGACACCGAGGTGAGCTGAAGGCCTCTCCCACCTGTGTTGCAAGGGATGAGGTCTGGGCACAGCTTCCTTAATTCCCCGCTGGGTTTTTCCAGTTCTTTGTAAAACACATTTTAGAATAAAGGTAGCATCTTGTGGCTGGTGTTGGCATGCAGACCATCAGTAGGGGATGATGTGGATAGCATAGACAGAAGTGATGTCCTCAGTATTGCAGGACTTTTTTTTTTTTTTTTTTTTTTTTTTTTTTTGTGGCACCGGGGATCGAACTCACAACCTCGTACCTGCCAGGGCAGGTGCTTAAGCTGCTGAGCCAAACTCCTGGCCCTGTTTTTTTGAGGCAGGGTCGCACTATGTAGCTCAGGCCGGCCTTGCGCTCACGTTGTAGCCCAAGCCGGCCTCGAACTCACAACGCTTCTCCTACCTCAGCCTCCCGAGTGCTGGGATTAAAGGCATGCGCCACCACGCCC
Organism: Dasyprocta punctata; assembly: GCA_004363535.1. Lineage (NCBI taxonomy): Eukaryota > Metazoa > Chordata > Mammalia > Rodentia > Dasyproctidae > Dasyprocta > Dasyprocta punctata. The sequence goes on from RJWM01007368.1 coordinate 32,152, forward strand.
GGCTTTGCAGAACTTTAGATGTCTGAAGCTGCCACTTTCCACGGAGCAGTAGCTCCTGGAGGAAGGTCTCCTCAGACAAAAGAAGTGACATGGTGCAGTGCTTTGTGGTCCTGAGCAGTGTCTTGCACACAACAGGGCCATGTGTGAAATTCTAAGTTCATTCCACCCAAGGTGAATTTAGAGATGCCTCCTGCCGAAGTCACCTGTGTGTTTCTTTTATTTCAAAAGAGAAATGTGAAATTTTTTCACAAGCAAGAACCATAATAGCAAATAAGTAAAAGAATGGGAGTGAGGGGGAAAGGGAGAAAAGGCTCCCACAGCCCCAGGCCTGCGCGCCTGATGCTGAGTCATGTCAGTGCCGGCCCCGCCAGGCCTGTGTGGCCACTGTTGCTAAACAAAAGCAGGAACATTGTGTGCCGAGTCTTGGCTGCCAGAGTCAGCTCGGTAGCTGCTGTGCCAAGAGTGTTTCCAGGCGGTCGGGTTCTCAGAGAAGGCTGTTGGTGGCCAGTTGAGAAAGTGGGAGCTTGGGCCAGAGCTTTTATGAAGGTTCACTATTCATCACTTTTAAAAATGGTGTATTTTTAAAATTTTCTTTTAGTGTGAATTTTCTTTTCTAACATTTTTTTTAAGGTCCACAAAAGAGACTTTTATCCTAGTCAGAGGAAGATAAATTAAGACTGGCTTCTTAGCATGCAAAGTGTTTGACCCCCAAACATAAATAAATCCTTTTCTCTAAAGCAAAAGTATCCTGTGGGTGTTTGGGAGGCCTGGCTTTCTGGCTTAGTGGAGGAGGAGGTAGGGAATTTTGTTCTGGTTTTTATAAGGGTTTTTTTTTTCACATTCAGTTTAAATCGCACTCACACGGTTTACTCTCATGACCTTATGCAGATTCGGAAGATGGGCCTGCAGACAAGCAGCATCAGAAGCTTCGAGGCCCTCACCGAGCTTGTGGCGGCTGCCAGGGACCAGGCAGCGGCTGAGCAGCCCTGAGCATCCTGGAAACCTGGGAGGAAGGAAAGTGGCTCTGTCCCCAGCGTTACTGACAGCACCTGCTCCCCTCAACATGCTTGGGTCTTCCGTCACCCAAAAGGAACAAAACCTTTTCCATTGTATGGAAGATAGTTTTTAAAGACATTTGAAACTTTTTACTATAGTTTACAGAACAGATTATTTTATTTTTATTGTAAATCTTAGTATGAAAGAGCTGATTTCTAAAACAGGACTAAAGTGCATCTGCAGGTGTGGATAGGAAGCTGGCTCCAGGCCTGTGGTGGGAGGGGTGCCTGGAGCTGCAGCCCAGCGAGGAAAGGTCTGTGGCAGGATGACTGCAGCCCTGCGCTTCCAGACGGTGCCAGCCCCTGCTTGGCGCAGAATAGTACTGAGGATCCTGCTTGCTCATCGCCTGACCTCTGTCATGAGCAGAACTAGTGGGAAAGATTTATTTCCTAAATAAAAGCAGTGTCTGCCATAGGTATGTGCCTTCCATTTGTGATTTTCGGTACAGCAAGGTGCACCCGTCACTTGTTCCCTGTACTAACACAGTCCCTGCCAGGAAGGTGCCTCCCTCAGCGTGACCAGAGGGCCCTGTCCACATAGGGTCTTGCTGTAGCATGCGGGAGCTCTGTCCCATGGAGGAATAACAAGGCATCTTCCGCAGCAGCCACTGGACCTTACCCCACGGGCTGCTCACACTGATGGGGAGGCTTCCTGATGAGCTGGGGCGCTATGGGAGGCCCCAAGGGTGGAATTGGTTTACTCACACATACAGCGCCTGGTCAGCACATTCTTCAGTCCAGCCTTCCCTGTCAGAGACCTAGTGTGTCCCTGTACCCCCCACTATGTTGCTGTTGACTGTTGCAAAGAATAGTTTATTAGAGCCCCCCAATTCCAGCATTATCGTACAGATACAGTGGGCCATCACCCAGGCAGGGTAGTCCCAGGCCCACCCTGCTGGCATCCTGCAGCCCACCCTCCCCACACATTAGTGGTCCAGAATGGGCCCAGGTGCTGCCCCAACCCACCAGGCTGGGACCTGGCCTGACTGGGTCACACCCCTGCTTCCTGAGCCCCCAGGAGAGTGACACAGCCTCACTGTCATGCTATGGTACTTCTGGCTGCAGAAACAATCCTTTGAGAATGCTTTTCAGAATGGCTTCCCCCAGAACAGCTCTCCTTTTTTTGATTTGGTTTTGTTAGCTTTACTTTAAAGAATCATCAAGTCATTCTTAAAGTAGTGCAGTACTTTGCGCTGTAAAAGAATACTTGTTTTCAGCATTAGCATATAGACAAAATGGTCTCGGGCATCAGTTCATTTCTTGCTGGTATAACAGACACAGGTGGGAGCAGCCAGGCAGTCATATGGGGATCCCAGCCATCAGGAAGTCCTCTGTCTTTATCATGCTTCCAGGTTCACCCTGGGGCCGCCTGTGTTTCCTTCCTGCATGGGCAGATTAACTACCATGGAACCTGTCCTTGAAGTTCTGAAAGCAGAAGTGCACAGGGGCTCTGTCTCCTCTCCACATGGCCTTCTTTGCTGATGCTTCAGGACACCTGTCTGAATCCATGCAGGTTTGGGACCCATAGAGTTCATCGAGTGATCTCAGTAGCACATCCCTGACCCAATTATGCTGCAGAGCCTCTTGCCTAGCACAGTCCTACACTAAGGTTCCAGGGCCTGCACATATTGTGACTTGGAAGCTGCCATTCAGCCGTGTACTCTCCACTTAACTCACCAAGGAGGGAGAAGAGATAGAGCAGCCCACAAAGCGGCTGTGTGGCCCAACCTGAGTGACACGTAGAAGGACTAAGTGGATTTGGAGTGACTTCATATACACTCAGATCTCCCACCTGTTCTGTGGGGTGGGGCAGAGGACAGGAGTGACCCTTGGCTGCAGGGCAGTGCTGAGTGCACCACTATCAGGGACCTGGCCAAGATCACTGGTCTCCCAAATAAATGAGTGTATGGCGAAGGCTTAAATAAATGAAACAAGTGGTATGATTTTAGGGCTCCAAGAGGATGAAAACCCTCCAGCCGAGTTCAGGACTGGGGACTAAGACAAAGAGCTTCTCTGGGCTGCCCATATTTATTAGGTTTTCAAACAAAGAGCGAATACTGAGGAAGGCGCAGGAACTGAGCAGGACCATGGGTATCACTTCAAAGACTTCTCCAAGTAGTAAATTATGCCAATTTAGAACTGTCTTATCTCAATGATGACATGGTAGGAGTGAGATCCCTGCAGCTGCAGTCTCTACTTAATTGGTTTTGGACTAGGTGTCCTCAGCTGTGGCCTTATCTTACCCTTTGAGGTATCTCTGGTCTCACAGGCCCCTACAGGCCTCAGCCAGGACCAGTGATTCATAGAGGTTCACTTCCTATGAATCAGCTCCCATCGCCAGCCAAGGGGCCTAGGCCTAGGACAGGTTCACAGATAAACATAGAAAGCCAATTAGTTCATTTTAAATCCTGCTCAGAGCCGCTTTGTAGTGGTCTCAAACACACCACTATGCCCCTCTGAAGCCTGCCACAAAGCTCCAGCACCAGGCTGCATGTGTGAGGTGTCCCTGGCCGTGGTCCAGGTTTCCCACCAGAGTCTCAGCCTCCAAGCAGCTGTCATTGCTGAATAGTCACCCTGTCAACTCCAGGAAGACTTACAAAAGAAATGTCTGGGAGAAGCAGACCCCTAGATGTAATACTTTTGTGTTAAATTTTAACACAAACGTGCCAAGTTTCAGTGTTCTGTGTCCTCATATTGTCCCTGATGTAGCAGTCCACTTATAAGGGCACAGCGTGCAGCCTAAGAAGAATCTGGCAACACACTGCTCTGGCAACCTCCCCCGGGGTTGAGGAGTCAGTTGCCTGCTGCCTTTCCAAATAAAAACAGGTCCACTGGGCACATGCTTGTAATCCCGGCCCTCTGTGAGGCTGAGGCAGGAGGAATACAAGTTGAGGCCCAGTCTTGCAAAGCCTTAGCAACTTAGCAAGACCTTGTCTCAAAAATAGATCTGGGGATGTAGCTTAGTGTAAAGGCCCTGGGTTCCATCTCTTGTCACACACAAACGCATGCACACATACCACAGATATTCAGCTCTCTCGCCACAACAGCTGTCTGGAGTCATAGTTCTCATCCCAGGACCACACCCTTGTAGTGACTGCAGGACCTGCTAGAGCAGAGTGACTCTCAGGCTCACTGGAGGGTCCCAGTGCTGGCACTCAAGTGTTGAAGTGAAAGCAGTGTGCTGGGAAATGGGAAAGAGCAGCTCTGAAATCTGATGGTCAGCCCACTCTTAGACTCCAGCCCCAGGAATCAAATTTGGAGATGTGTCATCTACTGAAAGTTTAAAGCAAGTGGACCCCCACTGGCTGTGGCCATGGCCCCTTCCAGAAGCCTGTGGTTGGAGCAGATTCTATGAACTATTTAACATGGTGCAACTCAAATGCTGACATGTTCCCAGGCCTCCTGTCAGAATGCAGATTCTGGGTCTGGATGCTGAGGCTGCATTCTACCAAGCACAGGGCTGCACTGCTGCAATCCCAGGGCCTCTGTGTGAGTAGTGCTCCCTGTGCTTCAACCCTCTTGAGAGGCACCTGCAGCCATTTAGAGCGCCTGGGTAGTGGCGTCCCCCCCAGCCTGGCCCTTAAGGGCAAGAGTGAGGTAAGCCCTTTAGACCTGGGGATAGTGGGTCATGGCGAAGGACAGTAGACCCTGCAGCAGTGGCAGGACCCCAGCTCACACAAACAGTGGGGTCTCTGGTCGCCTCCATTTCAGTCACTCTCGTGGGGAAGACGGTGGGATCCTTGAGCCACAGCTAGTGTCACAAGCCAAGCCAGCGGCAGGATTGCACGCCCTACCACCAGCTACAGGCAGTTAGGAAGACAGAGCACCCTGGCCAGCTCTGCCACTGGAGGGAGGGACAGACCTCCAGAGGAAGAGTGTGGTGCATCCCGGTGCCCCTGACCGGGCAGGAAGGAGGGTGCAAGGCCTCAAAGGCCCACAGCAGAGAGCCTCAGCCCCAGCTTTAAACAGACACAGGGCCGCCTGTACCCCCAGGATGGCCAATCGTGCCCCGTTGTTCCAGCCCTGTGCATACCTGGTCAGCATCCTCATCAAGAGGGAACAGAAGTGGGGTGGCCTTCTGGGGACCCCAAGGGTAGCTGGGGGAGCCACAGGTGCACAGGAAGCTTTGGCAGGAAGTCACCACAAGCTCAGTAGCTTAAGACAATTCAGACATAAGCCTTCCAGGGCTGAGGTCCAAGGGACCCTCTGGGTGTGGGCAAAGGGCTTGAGGGACGACCCCCACCCCCCACCCGCACTGCCTTCTTGGCTTCCTAGCCATTTCTGATCGTTGTTTTGTGTCCTCAACTAGCACTTGCCTTCTTGCCTGTTGTGGCTTGCATCTAGATGTTCCCCCAGAGACCCATGGGGTCACAGGTGGGACTTTAAGAGGTGCCAGATCTAGAGTGTGTGATGCTGGGATTAAGGGTGTGTAATTACTAAATTAGTCCACTGATTGTTTCAGCACAGTGGAGGTGGGTAATGGGAAGGCCCGCCCTGTATGTGAGTACTACCCGCCCTGGACAGAATATAAAGGACAGAAAGAGGACTGCTGTGGTTGCTTTTTGCTTGTGGTTTGCTGCTTGGTTGCTTTGCTACTTCTCTCTACCATGAACTGTTTCTCCTCTGTGATGCCCCTCTGCCATGCCACCCTGCCTTGGAGCCAACTATTATGAACTGAACTCTCTATCAACTGAGCCAGATGAGCGTTTCCTCTTTTAACTGGGTGTAGGGTATTTTGTCTCAACAATGGGAAAAGTAGCTAAGACATCTCCCACCTGCTATTATACCATCAGTCACTGTCTTCATTGCTCGCCCTGCATTCTTCTTATAAGGACACGTGTGATTAGGGTCACCCACATAACCCAGGATCATTCCCACTTCTAGAGCCATAGTCCCGTCTGCAAATCTCTTTGCCATATAAGGGACCAGGGACTGGTTGTAGGGTTCAGAGTCTTGATAATGGCCCCCAGCATGGCAGTGAACACCCCCATTCTGCCATCCTTACACAGAACAAGACTTCCCAATAGTGGGGGTTATGACCTCTTTTAATGATGGTTAATGTAGTCATTGTATCTGTCTTAGCATTTTCTGTTTTACACATAGGAGCAGTGAGCCCTGGAGAGGCTGAGGAATTGGCTCCTGGTCACATGGCAGTACACAGGGTGGATCCACCTCTGGACCCAGGACCTGCCCACTCATTGTGCTTCCAGTTCAGGCCAGGCCACACCCACAGGGCAATGAGGACAAGCCATCCTAATGACATCAGAGCTGGGGAAAAACATCCAAGGACAGGGGAGGCCCTTGGGAGAAGCAGAAATTCTGAGGACAGTCATGAGTGGGCAGTGTATGTCCTCACAGCTGCTGTGGTCCACACTGGCCCAGGGCAGTTCCAAGAGGGACACAGCTTGGCCTGCATGCATTGTGATATATGGGCAGGCAGAGCCCACACTCTAGCTGAAGCCCAGGAGCCTACACATGTGTGGTGGCCTGGAATTCCCATGCCAGAGCCTCTGCCTGGCTCTGCCCAGCGAGCAGCACGCTGTACTGCTCACCCGTCCAGCATGTGTGGCAGGAGGAAGGCAGAGCACACGACACTCAGGAGGAAGCATAGCCCTGTCACTGGGGCCAGCCAGGTGCCCTCCCCTTGGCCCATCCCATAATTAGAGACTGTGGGCCTAATCCCATCAGGTGGAACAGGCGGACACCAGCAAGGGAAAGGCGTTTGAGGGTATGTGTCTGTGAAGTTTCTGGCCCTCCCTCCACCCCCCTGCATCATGTGAATAGCTCGCAGACCCATGTCTGGGTGGAGGATGCCCTCGGTTCCATTTCTGTCCTGGAACTGTCAGATAGGTTCCATAGCCCTGCTCATCCATACACGATCTTGTCCATCAGAGCAGACGTGGCCAGGAAGCTCTGCAAGGATGACCAAGTGCTGGTCTGGCGCTCCTGGAGCCCAGCAAAGACCTTGAGAGTGCTCCGTCAGCTGAGTGGCACATCTCTCTGCTGCTAAGAATCCTCTTAGCTTACTGTTGCAAGACATTTATTAACAACACAGGCGTAATCACCCATGGTATTACATTCTAGCTAAATTCAGATGTTTGTGTCTTGTCTTTTTCAAAAATCACGGGAAAGAAAAACTAAGATAACTTGGTCCCCCATGAAGCTCATGGTCACACTCAATAAGCTAAATATAAACTCAAGGCAATAAAACAAAATGTGTGTTTTAATTTTAAAACCGAATTGAAAGCAAACTGTTTCTGATTTCACAGTTTTGTCATTTACCATTCTTTCCAGAACAGTGGGTCTGTGCTAACCAGTAGCTTCTGACTCCCATCTCCATCCTCCAAGCAACCTAGCTTGGGAGGCTGTTTCTATTGCTCATTATCCACAGCACTGTTTACAAAGGAGACTGTTGTCACCCAGTGTCACTCTTGGGAAGGAAAGGAGGGGGACCAGGGGTGACAGTCATTGACATGGCAGGGTGCTCTGCTACCGGCCCTGTCCCACAGCCAGCAAGCAGCCCTGTAGGGCACCCTTCCCGATGTCACACCATACTCAGGGGGTTGTCCACACGGCCCAGGAAGTGCAGTGCACCTGCCTCCCCCTCGTAGACAAGGAATAGGAAGGGTCTGTTCAGGGTCACCTCCAAGACCTCAGGTGCACTTGACCGGGGAGTGGACTCCATCGGTTGCTTCCTATCGTCTGCTTTGAGTTCAAAAATGATGCTGTTCATCACCTGTAGAGCAGTAGACATTGGCTTGTCTCCCAAGGGCTACAGGGCTTCACCCACAGGGAGGGCATGGGACAGCTAATCCCTGTTGAAGGACCTGTCCCACCTGCCAGGAAGACACACTTCATGTGGACACTGACCACCCCATGCCCGATGACATACATCTCAACCTGTTGCCCTACCAGCCCTGGGAGTTTGGACTCTCTCTCTGCTGCAGCTAACCCAATGCAGAGGGCCCACACCCTGGAAGTGATCCGCTCTCTCCAGCACTTGAGCAGTGCCTGGAATGTGCAGAGCGTTTTTGGCACCGCAGACGGGCCTTATTTCCAGTGTTGGTGATGCAGTGTCTTCAAGGAGCCAGAGGACAAGGCACTGGCCCTGGCACTGTGCACCCTCCTCATCCTGGCCCAGCCCTGCCACAGGACCCAGGAGACTCTGAGGCTAGGCAGGCTGACAGGTCCGGGCTGCACCACAGTAGGTAGCAGAGCGGATCTGGCAGAGTACTGCTCTTCCCTGCCCCCACTGTCTCCAGCCCTGCTGACCCCACCACACCTCCTCCCATTGGACACAAGAGCCAGGTCTCACTGACCTCTCCCAGAGTCAGCTTGGTGTCACTGATCCCATCTAGGTTGGCCTTAGTGTCCAGCAGGGTGTCCAGCTTGGCCTGGGCCAGCAGATCCAGCAGGTTGTAGGATGTTCTCAGCTTCAGCTGGGGCAAGGTCAGATGCATGGCCCTGGAGGATGACATGGTTAGGGGTCCTGGGAGTCACATCTACTGCGAGGATCTGAGGCCCACAGCCAGGGCCCCCTGCACTGTCCCTGAACAAGAGGTGTCCAGGCCCTCAAACAGCCAGGCATCCCCACCCTTGAAAAAAACCTTAGCACCAAACATGGAACCTTCAGGTTGTTGGAAATAGTTCCAGAAGGACTAGGAGCCTTGCTGGTGGAGATCTTGCTGACTATGAGCAACCGGCTGCCCTCTGTCTCCAAGTAACCTTGGGCTGGCTGTAAATTGGGTGGTTCTGAATAGAGCCAAGTCAGGAGAGGTGTTACACTGGCCATCCCCAGGGCACTTGGAAAACAGATGGATTGAGGGAACGGACAACAACAGCAGCCTGTGTGGCGCATTGTCACACCGTGTGTATGTAGAGGTGGTGGGTGGACAAAATATATGCGCATGCAGCGGATGTTGTGCAGCTGTGAAGAGGAGGGGAACTCTCATGGGACAGCTCTGGTGAACCTTGAGGACACAGGGTCAGGGGCTGCAGCGCTGGGCAGGAAGGGAGCAGAGAATGGGTAGCCTGGGCCTACTGAGCCTAATGTCTGTTACACAAGATGAAAAGTTCTGGAGGTGGATAGTGGTGACTATACTTAATTCTATCCATGTGAACAGTTTAAAAACGCGAAGTTGACATCACAGTGCCACCTACATTTTGGGAGTAGGTTGCTGTCCACCAGTCTGGATGTGACATGCAGGTTGAGGCCAGCACTGCTCCTGACCCTATTGGCCTCATACAACCAGCTCTGGTGCAGGGGAAGCTCCCTGAGGAAGCATCCTGTTTCTCTGGTGTGGGTTTCTCTAACCCACAGCCCCCTACAACCTATTCTGAGGTGCTCTGGATACCTTGTACCTGCCGGGGTGTTTCTGTCCTTGCAAAACTGGGGGGCAAAAACTGCCTGAGAAATACACGTCCTCTCCTGTGCCAGCACTTGATGGTGCAATGGAGACATGACAGAGACCGCCCAGCCCAGCCAGCCAGGCGGCACCACAGCCACCCCACCCTGGGTAGAGGGCCAGTGCAGCATCCCAGTTCTCGGTGGAGCAGGGATTCCTACCGGGGAGACATGTTATTTATCTGTGCCAGGTAGTCGTGGTTGAAGGCGAGGGTCACAACTTGGTCCAGGTCAGAGGTGCTGTGGGGCTGGATCAGCACCAGGGCACTGCTCTTGCCCATGGGCACGTGAATCACTGAGATGTTGTTCTGTGTGTCACTCCAGTGATGGAAGATGCCAGAGCCCGACATCATAGGGACAGGCACTGAGAAGCTACTGTCCACCCAGAACATCCGAGGCTCAGTCAGCAAGGAGAAACCCTCCAGTCTCCCTGAAACCAGACAGAGTCAGAAGGGGAGGTCAGTGGGTGGCAGACCAGGGAAGGGGCGGCTAGGCAGGCCACCACAGGCCACTCCCACCTCAGCCTATTCCCTGCCCGCCGGGCCAACTTTGTCCTGGCCACAGACTACGCCCATCCAGAGCCTGGTGCTGCTCAGGGCTTTGCCCTGTGTGGGTTGGCCACTGCCAAAGGCCTGGCCAGGCCACCCCAGACCTCAGCTTGTGATGTTGCCTCAAGACTGAACCATACCACCTGACTAGCTGGACCCAAATCCAGATCTACCCTGAATCCAAACTTCTAGTTGGCCACATTCATTATTTTTAAAATAGGTATGTTTAAAGCCGGGCGTAGTGGCGCACACCTTTAATCCCAGCACTCAGGAGGCTGAGGTAGGAGGAACACTGTGAGTTTGTGGCCAGTTTGGGCTACAATGTGAGCGCAAGGCTGGCCTGAACTACATAGTGCAACCCTGCCTCAAAAAACTAGGGCCAGGAGTTTGGCTCAGTGGCTTAAGCGCCTGCCTGGTAGGCACGAGGTTGTGAGTTTGATCCCTGGTGCCATAAAAAATAAAAAAAAAATAAAATAGACATTTTTAAAGTGCCACGTTAGGTTCACAAAATTGAGCAGAAAGTGCAGACATTTTCCATATAACTCCTGCATGCCACCATCAACACCTCACACCAGTCTGCTATGACTGTGTGTGTGTGTGTGCGCACGTGCGTGAGTGTGTGTGTGTGTGTGTGTGTGTGTGGTGCTGCAGATGGAGCTCAGGGCTTCTTCACACATGCCAGGCAAGCACTCACCACTGAGCCACACTCCCAGACTCTATTTGTTACACCCGAGGCTACGTGGTCATTCGTTGTCCCCCAGAGCCCACAGTTCACACAAGGGCTGACTTGTGGTATTGGGCACTCTGCTGGGCTGGATAATACACCATGACATGTGTCCCTCACTGTGGTGTTACATATAGTCATGCCACCACTCTAAGGACACCTGTCCATGTCCGGCTGTGACAGCCTGCAGCAGTCTTGGTCCCAGGACCCCACCCCCTCCCAAAGTCATGGATCAGCCCAGCACCCAGGATTTGATTGAGGGCTCCACTTCTCAGCATCCCTGGCCATGAGTGGCAGAATGAGGAGGCCCACAACCCTGCTGTGAGCCCAGACCTGAGCGTGGGCCTTGTGCGGGGCCGCACACGCACAGGCTGAGAATGCAGCAGAGAGCCAGGAGGTTACACTACAGGCTGAGCTGCCCACCCGGTCACATAGGGAACAGCTGTTAGTGGGAGGTCTCTCCGTGACCCTGACCTCTCCCTTGACCTTATTCCTGCACACTCGCTCGCTCATGGTGGAAGGCACTGCTGGGGGTCATTGTGAGAAGAGGGGTTGACGACAGCCCGTCACAGTGGCCAGTGACTGGCTCCAGAGGGCTAGGCTCCTGTGGTCCTGAGTCACATCCCCAAGCTGAAGGTGGGAATAGATGGGACTCCTGGCAAAAAGGGGCTGAATAAAGCCCCTACCAGGGCCCAGGTCCTGCGGGGCTTGGAGGGCCATGGTCCTCCATCCTCAGAGCCATGGAGAGACAAGAACCACTCCCAAAGACCATGTGAGCAAGAAGCTGGGTGTCCCTCACCTTGTTCTCAAAGGATCTCAGAAAAGGCTTTTTATTTTATTTAATCTTTTTTTTTTTCCATCAGGAATTGAACTCAGGACCTCGCGCTTGCCAGGTAGGCGCTATGCTGCCGAGCTGTAGCCCTAGCTCTGAGGTTTTTATTTTAAAATAGAAAGACCTGGACTTTCGCCCCCAGCAACTGAAACAAAAACATGATGTGCTGAGAGATGCTGGACTTTGTCATGGGATGGTGCCCTCTTGTCCCCATATAACCCTGACTTGTCAGCCCCATCCAGAGGTTAAGTCAGTCCCTGTGATTCAACCCAACGGGTGCCATGGAGCCTGCCAAGCCCAGGGAGCCCCGAGTACTGGCCAAGGGAACCTGTGACCTCAGCCCAACACCCTGAGTCACACACATCCAACCACCTGCTGAGGGGACCCATGGCTCCTAAGTCAGCTTGCTCATCTACAGAAGGACCAACTGGCACAGGAGGATCTCCCTGTGATGGAAACTGAGACCGGAAGTTCAGCACAGAGCGTGGGGGTAGGCAGCCGCCCAGCACTCCGAGTCTGACTTCCTCTTCCTCTTCTTCTTCACTTTCTTCCTCTTCCTCTCCTCCACCGCTGCAGTCTGGACCGTGAAGATGGGCCTTCTTCCTGGGTGAGACTCCCTTCCTTACAACAGTGGCTCTCTTGCCTTCTCCACTGGGGACCTCTCTTTCTCATGGAGACTTGAGAGCAGTCTCATCCCCCATTCCCCTCTGCCCTGCACAGGGTGGGCCTCCTTTCTGCCCCCATGACAGCACCTGACAATCCCTCAGCCTTCCCCTTCCTGGCACCCAAAGGCAGACCCAAGGTCTTTCCAGAGACTCAGGATATTATCATGGTGGGCAATCATCAGGCACAGCCCACTGTGCTCTATCTCTACTGCTCTGTCTACAGCTGCCTGCGTAGACACTCTGACCCCCAGCTGTGCATCTTCCTGTAGAACCTCATCCGTACTCCCCTCCCCAGCCGGCCACCCATCAACTCACAGCTCCGTGCACAGCCCTGTGGCTGGGCTGTCACATGCGTGACCTTTGGATGTCCTCCCTGCCTCCATGCAGTCCCCACTGTGGGCTGCAGGGGTGGATCTGAGCAGGACTCCCCTCTTGACTCCCCCCCAGGCACAAGCTCCCTCCATGCCACAACACATTCACACTCAGCCTGTGTTCTGACTGAGCCAGCTGCTCCATTCTCATTTCCACCCAGACCCCCACAGCGTTTGTTCAGACTATTTCCCTTTCCTGCTTCTCCTCACCCTTCAAGCTCCCACTGCACCCCATTCTGCAGTGGCTTTTATTCTCTGAGCTCTTCTATTTGTAGCTTGCACCAGGCTCCGGCCCTTGGGGTCTCTCCTTGCTTGTCTTTAACGTGTGACCTGGGTTAGGGCCTGCTCTCCCTTTCTCTCACCCATCTGAGATTGCAGCTCAGTCTTACACATAGGAGAACTCACTGCATGAATAAACTGTTTTCATAGCAGGGATGCTCTAGAGAGACCATTCCTGATGAGAAAACAATGTAACCAAGGCAAACGCCCACCCCTGAGCACACTGTAGCCCACAAACTGGTTGTTTCTGTGTGGGCCAGTGACCCTGGTCCTGGCATGGATGGAGTTGGCTGTGGGGACAGGGACTGGCCCCAGGAACCTGCTTAGGGCTGTGCTCTCCTGAGCAAGGCTCTTGTTCCTCTGAGCCTCCACTGCTTCACCAGTAAACAGAAGCATGAAATAGCTTTTCCTCTTCAGAGGGGATTAATTGATGAGAGTGGAGGGTCACCCCAGGAGCCACATGCACTAGGCGGTGGATGGATGGGTGAGTGGGCACCCACCCCAGGGCCCTCCAGGCAGCCCCCTCCCACCTCCTCCAGGGAGGCCTCTAGCTCCTTCCACATGGCTGCTGCTCCCATCCCCATGGTCTGGCGTGCTTGGTGCAGCCCATACTCTGGACACTAACGTCACGGGGACCAGGATCACCACCCTTGGGCAGCAGCCAGGGCCAGGCTGCTTGAGGACTGTCCTTACCTTGGAAGCGGACGTAGGTATTGAACAACAGGTTGCTGCCTGGGCTGACCGTTGCCAGGGGTCTACCAATCTTCCACCCTGTCACAGCCCTCAGGAACTTGTTGATCTTCTCAGCTGCAAGATCTGTGTCGGTGGACAAGTCCAGAGAGCGCGGGAGGACGACAGGGGCAAAAGGAGCCAGGCCCACCACAAATGGTTGCTTCAGACGCAGGCCGGGGGCTGTGAACAGGGCCACCACAGTGGACAACAACATCTGCGCCTGGCCACTGATCCTGTCCTGGGCTACCAGAAGGCCCTGAATGGCTTGTAAGGCAGAGAGGACCTTGTTCCCATCCAGCCAGGAGGTGCAGCCCTCGTCCTGTGTGGGACCACCCAGTAGTGCCTGCAGCTGGCCAGATGTGGGGTTCTGGGCACCCAGATAGAAAGAGGCCAGAGTACCAAAAAGAGCTGTCGGGGAAAGGATGGCCCCATTGGCTGTGCACTCCACCTCACTCAGAGTCTTGTACATGCGGTAGCCCAGGAAGTTGGCCATCAACCCAACCTGGGTGGCCCGCTGCCTGTCTTCATATGTGAGTTGCTGAACGGCCAATACCAGCTGCTCATACAGGGCAGCCTCATTCACAGGGGAGGTCTTGGCCTGCACCGGGACAGGTGTGAAGGTTGGTACCTTGGGCCTCTCCGCACGGGCCTTCTCTAACTGGATACAGGTGCTCTTGGGGTAGAAGAGGAGGTGGAAGGGGTGGATGTACACCCGATCACCAGCAGCCAGGCCCGTGCAGGCCAAGAGACAAAGGATGGTGGCCTTGATGGCCACGCCGGTGAGAATCATCTCTGGACCCTGAAAAACACTGTGTAAGGGGGGAAAATGGTTTTTCAGTGACTTCCTCCCAGTCTGTTGGCCATCCCAGCAGCCAAGTAGTCTTAGAGAAATTCATCCATGTCTACAGGTATTATTAAGCAGCAAAATGGACTCACAGCTACAAGGAAAGTAGCTACACAGTTCCAGTGCAAAACACGCCATTACAAACTGAGCTGTGCCCTGTGGGTTTATATGCTGGAGCTCACATCTGAGGACCTGAGGCTGTATTTGAAGATTTGGTGACTGAGTTAAAGTGAGGTCCTTACTGTTAACCCTGACCCAGTCTAACCGGTGTCTTATAGTAGGAAGAGGCGGTCAGGACACAGACACACACAGAGTGGGGATACAGGGAGAAGACACCATCCGCACACTGAGCAACCAGCCCTATCCACACCTTGAACTGAGACTTTCATACTCCAGGGTGGGAAATAATACCATCTGTATTGATGCCTCCAAGCTGTGGCACTCACTACCACAGCCCTGGCAGTCTAAGTCACACCCATGACGATGGCAGTCACTTCTCCCCTAGAGAACCTGGTATGTGCAATGCATCCAGATTCATGAGGATCCCTCTCCCTACTCCATGATAATCTAATGGCCCTGGGGTGGGTCCAAGGAATAGGTTCTAGACTCCTCAGGTCCTGACATGCAGCCAGGATTGAGCACTGTGGACATTTCCCTGTCATCTCAAGCTCCAGAGCAGCTCTGAGCTATATCCTAGCAGCCCTCAGGGGACTCCAGGACTCTGCCTGAGCAGCCCGCCTAGTGCACTCAGCTCCATCACTCACAGCCACCCCTGATGGTCTGTGTGGGGCCAGGAACAGATTTGTGAACGTCTCAGGTCCCTGCCATACACAGTTGGGTTTCAGTGTCCCCCACCATATGAGCCCTGGTCCTGACCCTCTAGCCCATGGCCCTGCTCCAGCCTTGGCCATGGTAGACAGCACATGGGAGCTAGCCTGGGCCTGGTCCCTGGCACTGGAGGGATAACATCCCAGCCCTGAGTCAAAGCCACCTTGACATGTGGCTTTCCCTGCCTTGCCTGTGTGTGCCCAGTCCACCCTCTTACACTGTGTTATGGTTTGGATGTCCCCCAAAGACCCATAAGTTAGAGACCTGGTCTCCAGCGTGGTGCTGATAGGAGGTGGTAGAACCATTAGGAGGAAAGGTCTTGTTTTGCTGACCATGTGCCCCTCTAATGCCATCAACACCCTCCACAGAGAAGTGAGTAATGGGTCCACCAGAGCTCAGACTGGAAATTCTAAATCTATGAGGCGACCTGCAGCTTTTCTCTTTAGAAATTAATTTATCAGACTTTCCTACAGTGACCCAAAGCTGGGTGACACTCAGTTCAGGAAGACCTCATCTGCTCCCTTACTTGGTGAATCTGTAGAATTTCAAAGTGTGCTCTGTTCTGCTCCGGTCTCCCGACCACCAGCAGACCTTTGACTTCTGACCAGCCACCACCTCTCTCGCCTCTGACTTAGCCCACTGGTCTCACATGGAAAAGTGATGCTACCACCCAGAGGCACCTGCAGTATCTGCTCGTGCTGTTGTAAACCGAGTCAGGCAGGACCATCAGGGGCTGTGGCTGCCAGGATCTGCTTACAAGTGCCCACAGCCTGTGAGACACAGGTGTGCATGACCCTTTCCGCTTTGCAGTGCCCAAGAGGGGTACTGTCACTTGGATGGTGTCACAGCCTCTGTCATCAGAAAAACTCCCAAGGCCACTGTCACAGGGAGCAGTATCATAGGCTCTGTGGTGGGACAGGGTCATAGCCGTTCTTGCGCAGAGGCAGCTCTCTGCTCTCTGCTGAGGTCTGCTGCCCAAGCTTGTCTTGTATTGGCACCCAGTGTCCTGAGAACAAATGGGCCAACCCCCCTCCCCAGTCTATCTTGTGCCCCGGTCTCATGGCACCTTTCATACTATCCACCATTGGTGGGCACTTCTCAGCACTGTCCTGTGTTGACATCCTGTCCCCAGCATGCCCTCACCTTCCTAAATACACCCCACGCTCCCCCCCACACAGAGCACTTGCCACCCCCAAACACTCCTCACTGTTACCCAGTATTTATTCTGCACCTCTATGTCTGTTCCCCACCAAGAGAAGGCAAACGCGATGAGCATGGTCTCCTCCCCTAGCAAGCAAGGCCCACATCCCCAAGATGGTCCCAGACATGGCAAGTCCCAACAAGGAACTGTCAGGTAAAGTCATTAATACTGTGCCATGGAGGAACAGAGAGGATGGTGACTTCCTCCAGGTCACACAGCTCAGAACTAGAGCTCAGATGGAGAGCCCGGATTCTGTAGGTGGAGTGTCAGCACCAACCTATGCCTCTTGGCAAAGCAAAAACCTGCCTTGTTGGTGTCTGGAAAACACTTCTAGCTCAGGAGCCTGGGGAGGTTGGGGGCCCAGGTGACAGAGCAGTAAGTCTTGATGCTGGGGACACAGTGAAAAGCTGGATCATCCCAGCCTGACATTGAGTCTAGGACCAGAGACACTGCCTGAGAGTCACAGGTGACCATATTGCCCTGAGCCCTGGGTGACCACCAGGACCCTATATCCCCACCAGCCCTGTGGCCCACACAGCAAAGCCTCATTCTTCCCTGGGACTGAAAGAGGTCCCAAGGTTCTCGGCCAGGGTGATGCTGGCCCCAGGCCAGTCCCTCTGCTGTTGAGGTCCAGCTCAGTCAGGAAGCAGGAGGATCTGGTCATCTTGCCTTGTGGCTAGGGACAGGAGCCCCTGGGGAGGACAGATTTGCAGGAGAAAGTGGCTCAGTGACCATGTCCTCTGTGGTGGTGGCTATCACCCACCCCTGGCTCTGTGCTCTGAATAAAGGCTAAATGCCATTTAGTAACCCCCTCTGCAGCCCCCAGCTTGCCACTCCTCTTTGTCTTCAACTCAGTCACAGCAGGGAGTGTTGGGGAAGAAGCTTCACTCACCTCCTGCTTTATCCTGGACAGAGGATCGCAGCTCTTCCCTGGCTGACAGCACAGGCCCCTTTTATACCCGAGGGGTGGGGATGGAGCCGTTCCCAGTTGCTCTGTACACAGGATGGGGGTGGCCGGGAGGACAGACCCGGGTAGGGACCTGGCTGCTCTGCTTGGCCAAGATGAACTGTCAGGCTGGGCCCCTTCCAGGAAGGCCTGAAATCAAAGCAGTTCTGCCGCTGAGCAGATGAGTCGGTACAGGGTCAGTTACATATTTACCCCAGTTTGCAGAGTTGGGGCCACTATTACCGGACTTGGCCAGGTTGTGACAGTCTGTGGCCCACCATCCAGGCCTTCACACTGAACCCCTAATGTGGCTCTTCTGGGAGGCCCCAGGACGTGCCAGAAAGGGGGCTCCGGCAGAGGAAGGATCATGCTCAGGCCCCTGGGGTTGGTGCGACCAAGCTGTTCAAACACAGGTTACACTTAGGATTTATAATGACCTTGACCTCAAGTGGGCACCATGAAGTTTACAACCGGCACCTAGTCCATACGAGGGCCTCTTTGGAGATGCAGGAGCAAGCGGCAAGTATTTTCTAGAAACTTCCTGTGCAGCCAGAGTCTGAGAACACCAACAATAGGGCAACCAGGTCAGAAATAGAAGACAAATGCAGCCAGCCAGCCCAGTAAGTTCCAGGGAGTCAGCCCTCAAACTGCAGAGGATGTAGGCAGACAGGAAAGAAGGGGTTTCGGAAGGAGGTTCTTGTGACACCTGCAAAGAATGTGAGGAAGGCAGGAACACACAGGCCAGAGTCCTGGCGAGGAGGGCAATGGGAGCCAAGATCTGGCAAAATGCAGCTACTGTACATGTCACCATGCCTGTCAGCAAGCTTGAATGCCCAAGACATCTTTCTTGCCAACCCAGATGACCACCAACCTCAGACCAAACATGCCAGGAGTTGGGTGGACAGAAGAAAGCTGTTTGCACTGCAGACCCAGGATGGAGTTGAATCACAAGAGCCTAAAGACCATGCTCGGGAGGGGAAATCGATGCCACCAGGAGAGGGATAGGTGGCGTCAGAACCACAGGCAGAGGGTGGAATATGATACTGGGCTCTGGTGTGACAGCTCCTCTGAGTGACAGGTGAGACCAGCTGGAAGGAGGAGCCCAAAGACTGGTTGTCACAGTTGTGGGCTGAGAGGACTGGGAAGGATGGAGCTAGCGCACAGAGAGGAGCCGCAGCGGATGAACCAGGCTCTGGGGAAGAGTGAATTTCAGCAGGGTGAGCACTTGGGGAGGTGGGGAGGTGGCTGCAATGCACAGGAGACAGATCTGGGCTGAGACACTCCAAAGAGGCACATATCTGGTCCGTCGCATCCCCAGCTCAAAGACCTGAAGCTCCTGCAGCTGTCTGAGTGTGAAGGTGGTAGAACATCTCTCCTCTAGGACTTCTTAGTCCCCAGCTATTGACCCCAGAGTTTTTGAGACCCCTGGATTCTCCCAAGTACTGAATGTCCTTTTGTTGTTCATGAAATTCTTGAGGTAATTGTGGGATGGAGCCAGTGGCTAGCAGAGCAGCTATGGGATCAGAAGTCACCCTCCACCCCTGACCCCTGCTCTGGGGTTGACACCATTAATAATACCTTTGGATCTGGGCTTCAAGAACTCCAAAAGTCTCCATGCTGGGACCTTTCCAGCTCTTCACCTGCTCACATGCTGCTTGTGATAAACCAGCAAAAGAAGATGAATGACTCAATAAATCACAAGAGAGGACCCTGGGAGTCTCTAACACATCATCAAGCTGGACAGTATTGTGGTTGACCAGGGACCCACCACTCTGACTCTTCTTTTGGGGACCTGAGAACCTGAGCCTACTGCATAACAATCCTGCCTGACTTCGTGTCTCCCATATCTGATTAAAACAGATCCCAGGGATGCTTTCAGCCCAAGCTGGAACAACCCACCATGTGTCAAAGGTGACAGATTGCTGAGGAGACTCATGTGAGGGCCACACAGGCTCCCCCAGCTCTTCCTTGCTCTGCCCACGGTCCCTGAGATCCCCAGTTGGTCCATACCCTGTCAGACACTGTACCACACTGCCTAGCTTCATGGATCACAGCTGAGACCACACAGCTGTCCCCAGAGCTCACGCTCACACATACGTCCTCACACCAGGGCAGGGCTACACAATGGGAAGGCCTGGCACTGGCCAGAAAATGAAACAGCTCGTCTTCCCTCCAAGGAAAGCTGTAAGCATGCATGTGTGTGTGGTATGTGTACGTACACCTGTACACGCACCTTTGCATGGTTTGTGTGGCCACATCTGAGACATCTATAGGGACATGCACTGCCTTGGGTAGCTGGCCTGGCTAGGTGAAGCTACAGATGCTCTCCCAATCCTCTCTGCAAATGAAAAGACTATACTCCACACCCCTTTTTCCTCCAGTCCTTCCCCAGCTCTTAATGTGCTACTGATGTACTCCCTGCTCCTCTCTGGTCCCCCAGCCTGACAGATCTGGATCCTCCTGTTCATTCTTCTCTGGGACTCCTGGACTCTCCAGTGACCCCTCAATCAGGTCTCCCCTGAGTGCTGGCTGATTCCTGTCCACATTCAGACCTTCAGATGTCAGGCCCTCTCTATCTTCACTTCTGCCACCCGCCCACTTCCAGGATGCAGGGCCCCTACTTGAGGTCGTCACCATCTGCAAATTATGCCCACAGTAACTCACCCGTCTCTAGACTGCTTGAGCCCTGAGAGTCCATGTCACACATGACGCATCTTTCAGGACATCTGAAGCAGCTGCTCAAAGGGTCCGCACACATCTAATTTCTCTGCAAACTTTTTACAAAGACAGGGGCTGCAAACAAGCCAGACTTCTCTTAATGATAACATGTTGGGAAGAAAATAAGGAAGAGATCATTGTTAAGCTGAACAAAATAGCAGATGTCTGCTTAAAACTTTTGCAACATTCACCTCCCAGCAACCATGATACCCGAGATCCAAGAGCAATCTTCTGGTTGAGGCCCTTAGGCTCATTAAAATAAATCAGGAGTTTGCCAGAGCATTTTCTCAGATTTGCCATTTATTTTCCTAGGGAGCAACCACTCACAGAGCCCTAGACTTCTGGTCCAGCCCGGAGCTGGGATAATTTTTCTCCCAGCAGTTTCGTACTGTTTTTTCTGTGTTCATTCCAACTACGGGTGTCAGGGACAGGGAGTCAGAAACTTGGTCTGCAGTCAAATGAGGCTTGGGGAATGAGAAGTAAATTCTCCATACAGAACCTGGGGTGGCTGCAGCTCACACTGGACTTGGTATCCATTGGTTGTGGGAGCCTGGATGACTCTCACGTGGGTCAGCTCTGCTCTGGGGAGAGATGTGATGAGGTCTAAGTCAGAACGCTCCCTTTCCAACCTCCTGTCCACCCAGCCAGCTACAGGGCAAACACACAAACAAAGTGAGCCATAGCAGAAACAGGTGGGTTCTTATTTGCAGGGAGGGTCTTTAACTACATGAGCGATGCAGTCAAACTTGGAACCAGCATGGGAAGTGAGGCAGGAACAGAGGGTTAGCACAAGAGTGGAGGTTTCACTTCCGCCTCCAGGGAAAAACTAACTGCTTCACAAGGGTTTTGTTTCTGCCTGGGCCAGGGCTGCCAAGCTCACAGAACCGTGGTAGGGGCATGCAATACGGAACACGTTCACCGTAGGCCAGGGGAAGGAAGAGCAGTCTATCATCTTCCTGCATAATGAGGGTACCCTGGGAAATGGGTCCTGTTTCACAGAGCAGTTATTGTGTGCTTTTCTGTGTTCATTTGTATGTATGCATTTAAAGCGTACAATACTGTGCTTTTGTGCACATACAGAGGTCAGCTACTGCAGTTCAGCAGATGAGCATTTCTATCATCTCAGTTTCCTATTTGCTTTCTTTGTGTATCAAGAGCATCTAAAACTTCCTCCTTCTGCCAAAGTCCTGAGAACCGCCTGGCAGTAGGCCAAACCCGAGCACCACCTGGAAGATGCCATATGTCGGCTCTCCGGGGCCTGCTCATCCTCCACGCCTGCCTCAGTCTCTTGAGTTCCCACCTACAATCCAGTGGCCACCATCTTACTTGCAGCCTCTGTGCCTGTGACACTACTGTTAGGTCACACACTGCCTTGCTCTGCCTGGCTCCTTTCCATCACAAACTGTCTCCCACGCTGGCCTGCACACTGGCCAGTCGGTGGTGTCCTTGCAGGGGACTGAGCAGCGTCCTGCTGTGTGGGCAGAGTGCCTCCTCTGTCCTTGTGGATGGTGCAAGCTGCTCCTCTGCCTTGGCATTGGGCTCAGAGGCCTTAACTTGGGGAGCACAGCTGGAAGTTTGCTGTGCTATTGGACCCTTCGGACATTAGGTGGACTGGGCAGTTGCCTGTGGCCACCGTATACAGCCATTTCCTGAGGGGAGGCACAGGTGTTGACAGGCATAGCCAGTCACAGCCTGGAGGGTAGCCAGAAAAATAGGTCGTTTGCTTCCGTCCATCTCAGCGCCAGCTGACATAATACTTGTCTCCAGTTCTGGCCTCTGATGAAAAGTGGTGATGAACTTTGTGCCGAACACTGTAGGGAACTGGCCCTGCCCCCACCCCCATTCCCAACCCATTTCTCCTGTGTCCATCTCCACACCGACATGGAGAAAGCAAAGTACTCACGATTACTCTACTCAATAGTTCAAATAAGACATTTCTAGCCAAAGAGACATGTGGAGAAATTTGCCGAGGAATCTGGGAGAGCTTTTGCTATCCTTTTATTAGCAATCAGTGCTCAGACTCCACCATCGTCCCTCTTTCAAATATTGATGTAATATCTGAAGTCACAGCTGCTGTCTTGCAGTCATGAGGCAATGATTGGTAGAACCAAAGGCCAATAAGCTAAGAGTGGTAGAAAAAAACTGGGGCCTTTGATTGGCTTCGCTACTTCACTAGTAACACTGGTTATCTGTCTCTGAGCCAACTCTTGTTTGAGCTGTAGTAAATTTTCAGACAATTGTGTGCAGCTGAAAATATCCTAAAGTAACTACGGAGGACTGTCACATTGACCTCCCCCAGACCCAAATGTAGTTGCGCTTACTTGCAAGCAGTGCAAGCTGTCTAGAAGTGACTTCCCTAATTAGTTTAATTAGCAAGTCTGGCTGAGATTGTGAATGTATCTTCATGAAAGCAGGCTGCTGCTGATGCACTAGCATTGTTTGTCATCAGTGGCACAGATAGATGAGCTGTGATACCGGGGGCTAAGATAGGAGAAAACGTCTCCGTTGAGGCCTGTATGACTCCAGAGGAAAATTCCTTTCCAGAACTGGCTACAAAGCAGGTTCTCATTAACTGTAACCTAAATCTGGCTATTCCTGTCCCTTCCGCAAGAAAGTTTGTTTCCTCTGTTACTAGCTCTGCCCACCTTGCTACTTGTCTGGCACATCCCGCCTCAATCCCCTCACCATTTTCCTCAATGAATAAATACCAGTGGTCTGGGTGTCCTGTGGGCTTTTGTTCCCTGTGAACCACTGGTCATTCCACATCCCTTCTGCATGCCTATTTTGTCTGTCGTTCTTTCTTCTCACTGTGAAGGAGATCAGGGACTCACTGTAGGCGTCCCCAATAACTGGTGCCATGGAAGGGGTCTCTACTAGTAACAAAAGCTTTATTCCTACCACAGTGCCAGAATAGTATAGCCAGGCATGGCGGCGCACAACTGTAATTCCAGCACTCACGAAGCTGAAGCAGGAGGATTGCTGCAAGTTGGAGGCCAACCTAGACTACATAGTGAGTTCAAGATCACCTGAACTACACAGCAGAACCCTATCGCCAAAAAAAAAAAAAAAAAATATATATATATATATATATATATATATATATCATTAAAAGTTATCTATTTTTTGTTGAAGTTTGGCCTCTTGGTAATGGATTTTGCTTTTCATGTTTGTTGTAGTTGGTTTTGCTTTCAGTACAGTGATCGAAGTATGGTGCATAATGTTTTCCTTAGTCCAGACCTTGTGTGCCATGCCCAGATGAGGCCAGGGACCCTGTGCCAGGTTGAGCAGCAAGGTCTGGGTCCTGTCTCTTCTGCCTTTAGTTTTTATTTCATTGTATAATATGCCCCATCCTAGCTGGGCGTAGTGGCGCACGCCTTTAATCCCAGCACTCGGGAGGCTGAGATAGGAGGAGCATTGTGAGTTCGAGGCCGGCTTGGGCTACAAGGCAAGTGCAAGGCTGTCCTGAGCTACATAGTGCGACCCTGCCTCAAAAAAGTAGGGCCGGGAGTTTGGCTTAGTGGCTTAAGCGCCTGCCCTGGCAGGTGCGAGGTTGTGAGTTCGATCCTCAGTGCCGCAAAAAAAAAAAAAAAAAAAAAAAGCCCCATCCTTGTGAACCCTGCCCCCATTTTCAGTAAGACAGGAAACAGTCAGCTCAGCGGTAGCCATTCCAAGGGCACTTGGGATTCTTAATTGGAGTCTGCAGCATATTGATCTTCACTAAGTCAACAATCACCCAAAACCCAATCACCCAAAACCGAGGCTGCTTCTTCCCCATCCTTCTCCCAACACCCAGAGGAGTCGTCACCCTCCTTCCCACTCCCCTTCGTCCTCAGGGGTGGCCCAGGTCACTGGCCCCAGCATCTCCTCCAATAAGAAGGTGACTTTGGGGCCTCCAGGCCACAGTGACAGGAGTGGGACTTTGGGGAAGAGTGATGTCCTCCCAACTCCTTCTGCTCCAGGAGAAACTGTCTGGGCCACAGCAGACTTGAACTACAGACAGAGGTAGCTGATCTGTACTTATCTATTGTCCTTTCATGTAAAAATTAGCTTGGAGGGGCTGGGAATTTAGCTCAGCGGCTCAAGCGCTTGCCTGGTAAGCATGAGGTCATGAGTTCGATCCCTGGTACCAAAAAAAAATTTTGGCTTGGAACTGTGTCTTGTGTTCACAGCACTTGTTCAGTGTGTGGTTTAATTATCTCATTCCTGCTAAGAGAGGACTGTCCAGGGAACTCTAAGTATAATGACACCAACCAAATGAGGCAGTGTGTCGTATCTGATTCATAGAGGACATTCACTGTCCTGACAGTGGTTGGAGCTGCACATCAAAGGCTTTGTCACTGACCCAACTTGATTTAAATATATTATTGCCAAAATTTAGATGGACTGCATTTGAGACTAGGACACTGAACTTGACTCAGGGGGCGGGGGAGAGATGGGGAGGAGGCAGAAGAAAGTGCAGTTTTGGATGTGGCTGTGGAAGAAAACTTTCAGTGACACATGTTATATAGTGAGTGAAGGCAAAAGCTAACTGATTAATCAATTCTTCATTCAGTCAAAAAGAATTTATCCCCATGGAAATTACTTTTGTGAAATAAATATGGAAAATGCTTTATTAATTAGCTTAGAAAATAAAAATGAAGGAGCTCTGCTACATAAAATTGATTAAGAAATTAAATCAGTTTAATGGATCTTACTCCAGGAAACATCTTTTCAATGGAAATTCATCAGCAGTCCCACAAATCTGAATGGAGTATTCGTATTGGATGTGGCCAGTCCTCAAGTGTCCTGGGTGTGCTCTTACTAAGGGACACTCTAGTTGCAGGGTTGGGGGGTCAATTTCTGTGTCAGCAGTGAGGTCTGAAGGTAGAAACAGGCAGCTCTATCTCCAAACCTACCCTCTCCACTCAGATGCATTTGTTCTTACACTACTAGACAACATGTCCCTGGCCCGAACTCTGTTTGCCTTGGTGCTCAAGGCTGGGAAAGTCTACAGAGGACGTTCAGCCTGTCACATAGCAAGTTTAGATAAGCCATGGCTGTCCCAATGGAAAAAATGTTATCAGCTCTTCCTAGTGCAGATCCGTGCTTTGATGACGTGTGCTGTCCTCATGGGCCTCGTGTGCTCTCTCCTGCGAAAACCGGCTTCAAGAATAGTTTTTGTTTAATTTGCAGGTCTGTGGAAAACACAGCAAAGACATTCGGAAAGACAAATACTAGAGCCTTCCCACTGCAGACCGGAAGGAGAGGGGGCTCAGGATGTGGCAAGACCGTCACCGTGGGACTACGAGAAAAGGGTGAAGTCACTGGGACTCTGTGTAGATGATGCCCCCTGGATGACCATTCTATGAGGCCCCCATGACGCTCACTTTGCTCTTCTTAGAATGAGTAGCACCAGTTGCTTTATACATGCTTTCATGGCAAATGGTCAATAGGCGGAGGTGAGGACCTGCCTGAGATGTCACCTGCTGGGGTGGGAGGGCGCGCCATCATTGTGCACCTACAGTGTTTAAACCCTGACTGAACACAACTCCCCTAAGCTGACCTCTTCCACCATGTTACCACATCCTTACCCAGCAGCAGAGAGCCCCGAGGGCCAGAGTCTGTTCTGTCATCCTTCCCACACAGCCCTGCCCCACAATCCAGCCAGGAGTCCTCCACGTACGTCATCGCAGGGTACCAGGTGACCCCAGACTCATCTCACTCACAGCAGGGTCTCTCTGAGGGACACCATATGCCATGGGTTCCCCATCCCTTTTCATCCACCCCAATTCCTCTGCTCTCCCAGCTCTGTCCAACAAGACACCTGGGGCACCTGAGAGAAAAGCAAGGGATCTGGGTAAGGAATCTGGAAATCCCCCACGTCCTTCTGGGTCAAGGTCACTGTCTCTGTTGTCCACACCATGGCTAATGAATGGTGGCACGAAATTTGGAGAGCCCTTAGGTCCCCTAGTGGGGCTCCACAATGATCCTGATACCCAGAAAGGACACTCCAAGGATTCTGACAAGACAAAGGCACAATACCCTCACTTCCTGCTCCAGACATTAACAATACCCTTGGCAGGATTTGCTTCTTGGATCTTCAGGTCTCTGGGGATCCCTAGGCCAGGGGACCCTCAGGATACCAATCATCTAAATTATGAATCCAAGATGTATTTCCAGAAATTAAATGCCCGAGGACCTCACTGAGCTGTTCTTCATGGTTGTAAATTAAAATGGTCAACCAGACTGGCAATGAATATTGACTGAGCACATGCAAACAGACTGTGGTCACAGAGGAGGTTAGAAATAGGGAAGGGGGATAATGTACAGTTTTGTGTCATTGAGTGTGGAAACCTAAGTGACACACAGCATTCTGTGGTAAAATTCAAATAACCAATGGAGGTACAAGAAGAAACAGACACCCTAAGCAAATAACAAAGGAAGACAGAGGGTTCCCCCAAAAACACCAGGCCTGAATGGAAAATGACAAGCTCTACCACTGTAGGGACCAATGATTCTCATCCTCTGTGAATGATTATCCAGGGTCTGAGTCATATACATAGATGTGCTGGGGCTGGGAGACCTAGAATAAAGGAGTTCTGCCTTCCAGGGGCTGACATCATGTTGGAGAGGTCCTATCTATATACACGCAGATGTCATCAACAAAATAATACCCACAGTGCTAAGATGACCCCACTTACTGAGACTTTCCAAGCACTTGATGTCACCGCCTCCTGTCATTCTTGGTCAAGCAGCAGACAGGGCCTGAGAGTGAGATGAGAGGGGAGTAGCTACTTTGCAGTCCAAGGCTTTCAGCGCATGCGTATCCTTCTCTCACATTCTCTCCTTAGTTCAGGGAATCTGCCTGACACATCTCTGTGTGGCCTGCCAACTCCCAGCAGGAATGTTTCTGCTTCAAGGATTGGTCTAAGGATTGAAATAATTAGCATAAGAAAGTGTTTGGTTTTCTGGACCTGTAACACAATGTCCTCCAGGCTAATATCACCATGAATGACAGTTTTTTCTTTTTTGTGTCTGAATAATATTCCATTGTGTATATATACTACATTTGCCCTCTTCATTCATCTGTTGATAGACACCTAGGTTAATTCCATACATAGGCTGTTGTGAGTAATGCTGCCATAAACATAAAAGTACAGATGTCTTTTTAAAATATCAATTTCATTTCCTTTGGATATATACCAGATGTGGACTTGTTGGGTCAAACAGATACATTTTTAATTTCTTGAGGAAACACCATACTGCTTTCCATAATAACTGTATGTTGAAATATAGCTTGCAATCTATGCATGTGATCTATCTCCATGATAGCTATTATTCAGCGTTTAAAGGGGAAGCAATTCTGATACATGCTAGGTCATAGAAAATCCTTGAGGACAGGGTGTTAAGTGAAATAAGCCATCATAAAGGCACAAATATTGCATAATTATACATATATGAGGTATCAGGAGTAGTCAAATTCATAGAGACAGAAAGCAGAGTAGCAGAAGTTACCAGCAACTGGGAGAGAAGGAAAATGGGGAGTTAATGTTTAATAGGTACAGAGTTTCTGTTTGAGGTGATGAAAAAAGCTCTGGAAATGGATCATAGGGATGATTACACAACAGTGTAAAATGTGCTTCATTGTCATTGAACTGTACACTTAGAAATTATTAAAATATCACATTTCATTGTATATATTTTGCCACAAGAGAAAGAATCATAAAGGAAGGAAGGCAAGAAGAAAGGAAGGAAGGAGGGAGGGAAGGAAGGAAAGGAAGAAAGAAAGGAAGAAAAGCACAGAAGGAAAAGAGGGAGGGTGGGAGGAAGTTCCAAACTAGAGCCTGGTGCCATTTGCCCACTTAAGTTTCCGTTCTTTCTCTAAGTCTGTGCGGAGATGACTTCTTCCAGCAGACAGACGGACTGACGGCCGCAGAGCGAGGCTAATTGCATTGTAAAGGCAAAGGTCACCGCAGCCTCTGGCCGACCTAAGCCTGAGACACAGCCTGGCCCAGAGCCCCTGCCCTGCCCTTTGGCCTCCCCACCCCTTCCCCCAGGACTCAGCTGCAGCTTCATGGGCCAACAGCCTCTTTCCAGGACCCTCCCCAAGTCCCAAGCAGTACCTACCCCTCATGGATGCTGCCTGGGCAAATATTAGTTAAAAGAGTCTTATTTCTCCCCGTAGAAAATGGGGGCAGAGATCCCCACACCCTGTTTTTCCCAGAGCTTTGACCCTGGAAAGCTGGCCATTGTGTGCAAAATCCTTCCAAGACTGAAAAGGCCTTTGTCAGCTGTAGGACCAGGAATGTCTGCCTCAGGAACCTGGAACCCCTCTTGGAAAAGAAGGCATCAGGGCACATGGTGCCCCTATCTCCTGGGGCCGAGAGTCAAGTACACACTTGACTCAGATAGCAAAACTGCCATTGAGTCCATTTTTCTGGGGATGAGGCCATCTCCTGGCATAGAAGAACCACCTGACAGTGGCATTGCTGAGCCTTCTCCCGTTGGCACTGGACTGTTCCTGGGAAGACATTCTGGAGCTCGCAGACCTGCCCGGCATGGTGGACGTGGCTCCTTTCTGTCCCCATTGACTCCCAGCAGATGCCTGTGATGTGCATTGTGCCCTGGTTCCGTGTCCACTTAGGGATTAGAGCATTTCTTTCTCCACTATCTTTGAGAGAGGATTTTGATTCTACTCCGCACAGTGCCCTCAGCTTTTGGCCTGGCACCCACAGCTCCTGGGCACCCCACCATGCTCTCCTTAGCTCTCCTGCTCCTTCACCTGGTGTTCCCACAACAGCGCATTCCTTGCCGAGGGCACCGTGTTCCCTCCCAGAGAGCCACCCTTCCAAGGGCTGCGCTCATAGTTGAGTCACTCCCAGTCTGGCTCCCTGCCCTCAGGCTCTGTCACACTAACCTCACTTCCGTCCCTTGACAGCGACACAGCGAAGCCCAGTCCTACTATGGGTGGGACACTGCTATTCCCATGACCTGCATCTTTGTGCAGTGGCTCCTTGCCCCTCACGTTCACCTGAGAGGACTCTGTGACACCCCAAAACAGTGATCCCCCCCCCACCAATCACACCACATCCTCCACACCACTGTGCTTCTCCATAAAGACCATCATGAAACAAAATTATGCTCCTCTTGCCCCTGGAAGACTCGGGGGAGCACTGGGTTACAAGAACCATCTTCTCATTAAGCCATTGGTTTGCAGTTACCCACACCCCAGAGGCTGCCTTATTTGTTACCATCCATGAAATCACACCAAAATGTCTTCGTTGCTTAGGGTATAGAGACGGAGTTTTACAGGGACTGGATCTCCTCCAGAGAACTTGGCAGTGAAGCCGAGATGGAGTAAAGTCACAGTATTTATTACAAACCAGTTCCCACAGCTGGTCAGATGGGCTTCACCTGGGCTGGCCTCCCGCCACCGCTCCCTGAGCTTCGTTTCACCTGCAGACCAGGTCACAGCTCACTCAGGGGCCACCACCCATTTCAGGACGAGAGGCTGGGTCGGACAGCTGCTTGGGCCTGCTCCCCAGATGCACAGAAGCTTGCGAGCCTCCTCAATGGCTCCCTCGTGTGGTCGCCTGTTTCCTGTTTCTCTTTCAGAGTTCTCGTTCATGGTCCCAGGAGTGGGTGAGTGTGTCCGGCACTCGTTTTATTTAAATCCTTGCGTTCAATTGACAGTAGCCAAAAGGTGGACATAGTCCAAATATGCATCGATGGGTAAATGGGGAAAATGTTATATCCATATATGGGACTACTCAGCCAAAGAGGAAGGAAACACCAACACGAGCTACCTGGGTGAACCGTGGTTACGTTGCGCTGAGGGAAACAGCTAGGGTAGTCAGGTTCCCAGAGACGGAAAGTAGGATGGGCTGCCAGGGGCCGGGGTAGGGGTGGAGACTTAGTGTGTGAGCTGGCAGAGTTTCAGGTGGGATAGATGGAAAAGCTCTGGAGATGGATGGTGGCGACAGCCACAAAACATTAAGCAGGTACTGGATGCCACTGACCTGTACACTTAGCATCCAAGGATGCTCAAATATCTTATGTAGAATGGCATAGTATTGCATGGAACCCACATATGTCCTCCCGTACAGTTTTATGTCTATCTTTTGTCTGTTTGTCTGTCTGTCTGCTTTGTGGTGCTGGAGATTAAATTCAGTGCCTTGCACAAGCTGGGCAAGATTTCTACCCCTGAGCTACACCCCAGCCCTTCCCATGTACTTTAAATCATCCCTAGGTTTCTTAGGATACTTAGTACAAAGTAAATGCTACATAAATAGCCATTACATTGTATTCTTCAGGGAATGATGACAAGAAAGATGAGAGAACACACTCAGTACAAATTTTTTCTCTAAATATTTTCCATCTAGCATTGCCGGAAACCTTGGATGCAGAGAGATGACTATAAATATATAAATGCATGATCCCTGTACTCAGGGAAAGACGACTTCCAGCGAAGAACCTGATTCACAGCCAATAAACACAGCTGGCTGCTCCTGCTCGTAAAGACAGGAGAGGCATGGTGGGGCGAAAGGGTCCTGGACGGGTCCCTGCTCTGCTGGCTGCTCCGGGCCTGTGCCAAACTCTCAGGGGCGCTGCTGCCTGTGGGGGACCACTGCCACACAGCATCAGGGGCTTGCTGAGGGTCTTCTTTCACGCTCATTCCTTGAGGTTGTGCCCTCCATTCTGACCAAGGGAACCAACTCCTGCCTCACCTCCTGGGTGTCACTAGTTAGTTCCAGCAGGTTCATAAGCTTCTCCTCATATTCTCAGACTAAATGATTTCCAAGTCATGTTTAGCATTTTTGCATTTTAATTTTATAATCACTATGAAAATGAGTTAAGTCTTTTTTAAAAGCTGAACACACAAGTTGGTAAAATCACAGAGGGATTCCTATTCCTCCTGCACCCCAGACCAACTCCACCTTCAGGACGTGCAGGCTTGTGAGCCCTGGGCCACACATATGGTTGTCCCTCAAGTCCTCCTACCACCCTCTCTCCCCTGTGTGACCCCTGGGAGGCTGATATAAGGACAGTTCACAGGCTCCTTGACTTCCTTCATCTTAACTTCACAGCTTCTGCTCCCCAGTCAGCTCCCTCCAATGGCCACAGGACCAGCATCTTCCTCTGTGGATCCGGAACTGCTCCCTTCCTATTCCCTCAGACCAGGAGGTTCCAGGGACCCTGCTCCAAGCCGAGGGACAATGAAGCTACTGTAGTTTCCCTGCCTGCATCTTCGTGAATACAGTGGATGCCCCTATCAATTTCAGTTACCTTCATCAAGCAACCACAGCCTGAGAGTATGTCTTAGCTACTTCCCTCATTGCTGGGATATAAAATGTGCAACACCTGAAAAACTTAAAGGAGAAAAGATTGACTTTAGTTCCCCGTTTGTAGAGGTTTCAGTCTATAGTTGGCTGGCTCCAAGGCAGGACAGCATGGCAGAGGAAACACTACTCATGGCATGGCAGCAGGAAGCAGAGTGTCCAGGGAGGAGTGGGGAGGAAGACAGACAAATGCTTCCAGTTCTTGCTCCCAGTGAGCTGCCTCTTCCAACCAAACACCACCCAATAACAAGTCAGCTATAAACGCTCCTAATCCAGTCCCCTTCCAAAAGCCCTATCTATGAGCAAATGAGGATCTTGGGGGATACTTATGTATAAACCATAGCAGAGTACTACATGGAAAACTCTGGAAATAATTCACAAAGTTTAAAGAACTTCTATTGCTGTACACTTGTGTAATTGTTATTATCAGTTATCATTAATCTCTTACTGTGCCTAACTTACATATCAAACTTTACCATAGATTGGTATTGTTGCTTCCAGGGGAAAACTCTGGAAATAATTCACAAAGTTTAAAGAACTTCTATTGCTGTACACTTGTGTAATTGTTATTATCAGTTATCATTAATCTCTTACTGTGCCTAACTTACATATCAAACTTTACCATAGATTGGTATTGTTGCTTCCAGGGGACACTGGGGCAGTACCAGACTGTAAACTCAGTACCAGTAACAAATTAAAGATACCAAGTTTAAAAAATAAGACTTTATTGGAAAGGAGGTAAAAGGAGAAGGTAGATAGCTGCCCTGATAGAAATCAGGCAAGGGGCTCTGGAAAGAAGGAGGACCCATGGGCCTTTGTTCCTGGATGCTTTGAGTGAGTGCCAAGGACCCTTCCCTTTATCAGGAACTTGCCAAAACCTGATTGGTTCCCTGGGCTGTATTTGGATTAGACCAGGCCCCTTTGCCTACATCATCTCTTCCTATGTTCTATGTGTGGCTTCTTTCTGTCTATTTGTCCTCAACAGTCCTTTATCTCTGTGGTAAACAGCTGGTTGGCAAGTGGGTGCCTTATTCACGGTTAGGTTAGAGTTAGTAAGGGGATGTGTGAGATATCTATTAAATATAATAATGACCCTAAAGTGGATAATAGATAGGGTCATTGTGTGCGTGTGTGTAGGCATAAGTACATGCTGAGTAAGAACTTTCCCAAAAAGTAGTCCTTCTTCTCCTGCATTCTGTTGGAGGTGGGGAAGGACAGCAGTCTTGGCTTTGTGTTTTTGGCTTTCTCTACACTCTTCCTGTTGACTCTTCCTCTGGTTTTTTTGGTGCAGGTCCCAAGGCCATCTGGTGCCTTTCTTTATCTGTATTTGTTTTGTTTTGTTTTGTTTTCTCTTTTGCTATCCCATCCTTCAGATTGTTCTCAGGGAAATTCCTCTAGTAAAGTTTTCAGTCAACTTTGTCTACAGACTCCTTTGCCCTACAGTATTTATGGGGGAAAGCATAGTATACACAGGACTCAGTACTGTCCAGGGTATTAAGCATCAACTGGGGATCCTGAAACTATCCTCCATGGATAAGGGGAGTACTGTGATATTTACCAGCTAAACTCTCCTCAAACTGTCCCAAACAAGTATATTGTTTCTTTCCAGAACCCTTATTTAATTGCTTAAATAAGACAACTGACCCACTCTTCATCTGGGGCTTTAAAAAAGAGTGCCAACGCTCCAAAAAGATGATACCTAAGATCCAGGAAGTCACAAGTTTGTCACCAGTCAACTGAGAGTTCTTTTGCTCAGTTTGGATGGAAATCACAAATTAGCAAAGTGCAGCTCACTTAGTAGCTTTAGGCTATGAATACCTATACCAGTCAGTGTTTTACTAGAGAAACAGATAACACAAGATATACAAATGTAGAGGAAAGTACAAGATTGGCTTACAATAGCCAGCCACAGAGTTGGATGAGGAAGAGTGCAGAGGCTGTCTGCACACTGGAGACCAAAGGCTTCAGTTCGAGATCTGGAGTTCACTGCAGTAACAGTGCAAGTCTGTATCAGGAGGCCAATGGGTCTGCAGCAGAAGGCTGAAGAACCTGTGAGGGAGAGCTCAAGAATCTATGCAAGAAGGCTGAACGATCTGAGGTGGAAGCTGAAGAGTGTGTGCTAGAAACCAGGAGATGACTAGCTGAAGGCAAAAAATAGAACTCCTCCAAAGAATGGAAGGGAATCTGTCCTTCCTCACTTCCCCTTTATACCATCCAGGCAATGAGTCATCCTAGGGCAGGTCCTCTACACCCCAGGGTGTAGAATTGCTGAGCAGATTTAAACTTCTAAACTTCTCAGACTGACACAATCAATCAACCATTAACAGTACCTGTGACCCCAACCCTCAGAGTCAGTTCCAGATCCCAAATCCTCTGAGCCCTCTGTGTCACATCTCTGGGACCTGAGTTCCCAGGACCCTGGCCCTTTGCATCTATCTACAACTATCCATAGCTCCCAGTCACCCCAACAGCTCCACAGCAGCAGAGGCTCTTGACCTTTCTGGCAGATTTCTGGCCCCCTCCCAGCAGCCTTTGTGGCCTTTCTGGGATTCTCCACTATGTCACCAGTATCTGAAGCTCCTCAGGACTAGCAGCCCTCCTTCACTGGCCAAGGACCATGAGGATCTGAGTATATAGCAGCAGCAGCAGCAGGCTGCACATGTGTAGTTCATGCATTTGTAAGACCTGCTTGAGGGCTTTTCCGTGAATGGAGCAGGGGCAGAGGCAGGTGGAGGGGCAGGGGGAAATTGGGGTTTCTGGCACAGGTCTAAGGTTCAAACCTGCTGTAACCCAGACAGGTTCTCCTGCAGTGGCAGGAGCAGGGAGGGCATTGCTACATCCTGAGCCTTATTCCTATCAATGCAGCCTGCAGGCCCTGAAGTCACCTGGGAAATGCCAGGGGCCAGTGGACTGGTCCATCCTGAGGGTAGGGAGTAGGGGAGTGTGACAAGTGACAGTCAGGTCGCTGCTTCTTCTGGTTGTTGGAGGGATGAGTGAGAGCAGTCTTGTTCTTTCCATCTCAGAACCTTGCTCTAACTCTTGGTGCAGCTGCAAAAGCACAGATTGTTGCTAATCCTAAACTCGTAAAATAGTTTCTGCTTTCAAATCTGTGAAACAAATTCATTTCTTATTTTGCTTCATTTTTTTGAGGCACAGTCTCGCTATGTAGTGCATGCTGGCCCTGAACTGTCTTACGTAGCCCAGGTTGGCCTCGAACTCATGGCGATCCTCCTACCTCAGTGTCCCAAGTGCTAGGGTTACAGGAGTGTGCCACCGCACCTGGCACAAATTTGTTTCTTTACAGGCAAATGTTCAATGCAAAATTTGTTTTGTTAACTTGATAGACTGCTGTCATTTTGGCCTTAATCATAAAAATTACATCAAGAATTTTTTCCCAGGTATTCTCGAAACATCTGGTGTAAGAATACAGTTCTCAAATTCAAAAGAGGCTGAGCAAGGGAGAAATCCATTGCTTTGGTGTTTGGGGTCTACTTAATGTTTCCCATTCCCCAGATGCTTTTTCCTGGTCAGCCACACGCTGCCATCTGCCTGTTGCAATTCTTTGAGCAGCACTTTTGGGGCACAATTTTGAGGTCCTGAAGCTCTGCCTCCTAACAGACCAGCCTTTCATCCATTGGAAGGATGGAGCTGTATTGGAGACCACAATGAAGTGGCTCTGAGCAGGATTTAAAATTAACTAATTGGCTTTCTATGTTTATCTGTGAGCCTGGGCCTAGGCCCCTTGCCTGGCGAAGGGAGCTGATTCATAGTAAGTGAACCTCTATGAATCACTGGTCCTGGCTGAGGCTTGTAGTGGTTGGTGAGGCTAGAGGTACCTCAAAGGGCAAGATAAGGCCGCAGCTGAAGACATTTGGCTTCAAGATCAATTAAGTAGATAGAGATTGCAGCTACAGGCATCTCACTCCTGCAGTCTCGTTCCCACCATAAATGTCATCATGCAGATAAGACAGTTCTCTTTAATTGGCACAATTTACTACTTGGAGAAATCTTTGAAGTGACTCCCAAGATCCTGCTCATTTCCCATGCTTTCCTCAGTATCCCCTCTCTTGTTTGTAATGGAAATAAATATGGGCTGCCCAGAGAAGCTCTTTGTCCTAGCCCTCATCATAGCCTCAGAGTCAAGAACTCTGCAGAGGGTTTTGATTCTCCTGGAGCCCTAAAACAATACCACTTGTCTCATTTATTTAAGCTTTCGCCATACACTTGTTTAGGAGATTGGGGATCTAGGCTGGGTCCCCAGTAGAGCTGGACACTACTCGAGGCTGCATAAGCAGCTGTGCCCTGGGGCCTGGTTCCTGCTGTGCCTGGTGCAGGTTGTAAGAACTGGAGCTGGCATCAGTCGTGACCTGCCTCCTTCTCCCTTTGTGACTCTGCAGGACATTCCTGCCCTGCCCTTCCTTCCTCTCCAGCCCTGCTCATTTCCCTGCCTGGTCAATGGGCTTCCAGTGCATTTTTTTCAACTCTTCAAGTGCCTGACCTACACCAGCCACCCTGCATCACTGGCAATGAGGACCATAACACGCACAGAAGTCTTTTGCACTAAGTGTCAAGCATAGG
The DNA here is from genome assembly GCA_004363535.1 of Dasyprocta punctata. Lineage (NCBI taxonomy): Eukaryota > Metazoa > Chordata > Mammalia > Rodentia > Dasyproctidae > Dasyprocta > Dasyprocta punctata. Next base: position 68,195 of record RJWM01007368.1, read on the forward strand.
TGACAGCTAAGCATAAGATTTACAGGTCATTTGTTATTACTAATGATAACAATAATTGTTATTATTGTCGTTAAAGCCTAAACAGCATTTCTGGCACTATAATCTTACAAAGCACTGAAGAGAAGAAGAAGCACAGAGCTTGCTTATTTTTTAAAAAAATTCAGAGCACTGTTGAATTGTAATTCAAATAGTTAAATACTGTGCAATTTACCTATTTAAAATGTATGACTTGATAAACTTTGGTCTATTCAGAGTTGTGCAACCATCAACAACTCAGTTCTAAAACATTTTATCATCTCAAACAGAAGCCCTTTCAACCACCAACCCCTCCCCTTCATCCCTGCTCCAACACCCAATCTTAGGCCATCCCTGTCTATTTCCTGTCTCTGTAAGCCCTGCCCCACTGGAGCTGCTGATGAGCAGGGGAAGATAGCACATGGCCCTGATGACTGGCTTCTTGAAGTTCATGTTACATTTGGTGGTCTATCCATGCTGTGGCATGTTGTCAGTGCACCTTTCCTTCCTACAGCTGCAATTGATATTTGTATCCCAGTCAAAGAAGGCTAAAGTTTTGTTCTGCTGCTACTGGGATTGTGGCATCCTCAGCCCTGTGCACATTGCCCACCTGGGTGGAAGGAGTAGTCGTCACCTGGGCTGAGGTCAGTCTGCAGGGAGAGACTCAGTCAGTGGGAAGAGGACCTCGTTCTACAACAAAGTCTTTCAATCAGTGAATCCCCTCCTCTGAGATAGAAAGATAGGTTCAGTAGTCACCTTGGGCCACAAGGGGAAGGACCTGGAGCTGTGCAAGGAGATTGGGGTTTAGTAGAGAGAAGATGCCGCTTTTGAAGAGAAAGAAAGGCTTAAGATGAAGGTGCTGGGGCTGTGTGAGCAGCCCTGGGAAGCAGGGGCCCCAGGGCAGCCTGAGCCCCTGTGTCTTCCAGATGGGACCTCTCTAGAGCCAGATATCCGAGGCCAAAGTCTGAGCATCACCCTATGGATTAACTCACTTGGATGTCTCTGGTAAAATGGGGAGCTTGTCTTAGTCTGTTCCAACTTCTCTATCAAAACTGCATAGATTGGCAGCTTAGAAACAACGGAAACATAAGGCTCACAATCTCGGAGGCAAAGAATCCAAGATCAAAGTGCCAGCAGCCTCTGTGCCTGGTAAGGACCAGTTTCTCAGTTCGTAGATGGCACCTTCTTGCTGTGATCTCACAAAGTGGAAGGGACACAGGAGGTCCCTGTGGTCTTCTATAAGGACACTAATTCCATTCATGAGGCTCCACCCTTATGACTTAACCACCTCTCAAAGTCTCCACTTCCTAATACCCTCATCTTGAGGGCTGATATTTCAACACACAAATTCTGAGGAGGACAGGCACTTTTGTGCCACAGTTGAGTTAACCAAATGTCTCCAATTCCATTGTCTATACCTTCCTTGAAAATGATATGCAAGATTGTGTTGGACCAAGGAATCACAGCTGGAAATTATGAGGTTACATAAAATCCATGTCAGTCTCATCTGAATCCATTAACCCTAGACTGTTTCCCCAACCAGTTGTGACTGTCACAAATTACTGAGATCATGGTGAAGTCCATGCTCTACATGGTGGCATGCTCTGTTAGGCTGATTGCATCCTCTGACAATGTAAGATCCTACTGTGGGCTTCTGAGCAAAGGAGTGTAGTGAAAGTGAGGTCTGGAGAAGAGAACCACTATATGCTCTGAGCTCACTCTGTCTCGGTCACACAGCATAAAAGCCAGCTCCACATGCTTTGGAGAGAAGGTTTCCTTGGGACTCAGCCCCTTGTCTTTGTCCATGTAGCATCTATAGCTGCAGCCCCAGCAGAGGTAAACAGCTTCTTCTCAGACCTGCAACCCACAGCCCAGTATGTGTTTGCATCTGGCTGTTACAGGAAAATGTTGCCAACCCCTGCTGGAAGTGCAAATGGAATTGCCAACTCTGTACACCTATTATGTACCACCATGATCCACCTTCCCATTGCAAAACTCTGCCTTTCTCTGGTTCAGTAGCTATGGCTGTAGACCATGTGGCACCTTCTCCTCCAGCCACCTCCCGGACCAGTTTGATCTCTTGCCCTAATTTCCCTCCCGTGATCCTCCTCTCCCTCTGTCCTCTTTCTCTCCTGCAACCTTCTCCCTCTGTTTCTCTCTGTGCATTAAGCAGAGTTGCTGTTTCTGCCAGTCCTGATCATTTGCCAGAGCTGCCCCCAGCTCTCCAGAGGCTTGATCGGGCAGAAGCCTCTCTCTTCCTATTTGCCATCAGGGCGGGCCCCCTCTTAGTCTAACAAGGACGCACCCAGTAAGCAAGTAGAGGTGAGGCCACTCAGCCAGGGTCACTGAGAACCCTTGCCGACCAGCACACACATCTTGCCTCTTCCTCTCCTTTCCCTCCACTGCCAACCAGGCCCTGAGGGTAGCCATGCCTTACCTGCACCCAGCTTCAGGGCCCCAGACACACCCTGTCCCCCAGGATGCCCGGACTACCCACTCCTCAGGCCAGAGCTTCAAGCAGCTGAGGCAGGACTGTCTGCAGGCTGGCACTCTGTTTGAGGACACAGACTTCCCTGCCTGCAATGCCTCCCTGTTCTTCAGTGAGAGGCCCCAGATTCCCTTCGTATGGAAACGGCCAGGGGTGAGTGGGTGAGGAGGGTGGGGTGCAGGTTTGGCATTTAGGGAAAGGGTGGAAAGCCCTGGGGATGAGGGAATGGGGGGGTCCCAGGATGGCTGCATGCACCCCTGCATTGTGGCAGGACTGCACCTACTGTTAAGGATCTGCAGTGTGTGTGTGAGGAGGGGGCAGGTTATTGGTTCCTCCACACTGGGACCCCAGGGTGTCTGGTTGTACTCCCTCACCTGCAGCTCCCTGACTCCGCCAGTGCTGGGGACTTAGACAGAGAGGGTCTTATCTGCAGGTAAGGACCAGGAACAAAGCTTTGTCCAAAAGGACAAACTTCAGGCAACATGTCCCATCTGAATCCAAGGACAAACAAGCACAGAGGTGATAGGATGGTTTGAACTGTGTGTGAGGGTCCAAGGTGAGGCACCTCCCTGCCTGTGGCTCTGGCTGGAGCCCAGGATGCAGCATGCGGAAGGATGCCCAGTGCTCAGCGTGCTGTGATTTGATTTGGGAGAAATACGGTGCTCTTCCAGAGCCACCCCATGGTTCCCACAGGGGGCAGGGTCTTGCCGCCCCACCTCAACAGCCTGGAGGTGATGATCCTGAGGGCCTCCCACAGGTGCCTGGGATGCACTGTCAATATTTGCAGTGCCAGATGAGTCAAGGCTATCCCTGCAACCAAGCCCCCAGGTGCAACTCTATTTAGGTGGGTCCTGCCCAGGAGTGGCTCTAGAGTGGGGACAGGATGGCTGCATAAAAAGGAGTCATGGGGCAAGACTCTCAGTCTGCTCACCTGTATTGTAGGACCAGTAATGACCAGAGCTAGTAAATAACAGTGTTGTCATGGTTACTATTGTTGGCTTCCTCATTACATCGTTGGCTCTGTAGCTTGTCCTACTTGCCAGTAATGAAGGACTCATGACAACTACTCCTCTCCATCTCCTGACATTAAAATATTGTTCATGTTTTAAATGCATGGCATGTGCATTTTTATAAAAGCACATTTGTAAACATCCAGATTATTCAGGGGTAGGGCCTAAGCATGCACAGTTGTGACTATGAAGTGGTGAGGTCTTTGCTGCTAGTTTCTCTCAGGCAGCAGGGAGTTTGTGTGTGCACACATGCACGCATGTGCGCACAAAGATGTAGATGATTGTTGCTTGCATCCATGTACATAAGTGTGTGCTACATGCACAGGTTTTTTGGCTCCAGGCTTCATCTGTGAGGTAAAGGACTCACACTCTAATAGTAAGTACTAGCTCAGTGCCTCCCCTCTGGGGAAATCATAAGCATCCAGTGGTGCTAGGAGAGTGGGAGGAAGGACCCCAGAAACTCTCTCAGAATCATCTAAAGCCACTCTAAAACCAGTTTTGTTCTCTGCATGTGGCCAAATGCAGCATGAAGCCAGGTCATTGGCAGATCATGCTGGGGACGTGCTTTATGGGTATTGATGAGTAGACACACTGAGATGAGGAAGATAAAGGCCATTTCCATCTGGCCTGGACACAGAGGAGTGACCCCTGAGGGGTCTGGTAATAGCCCTTTGGGCCTTCTGGACTTGTTTCCGGCCTTCAGCACACAGATAAGTGGGCATGTGAGCTGCTGCTCAGGCTGCAGATAGGTGGCAGGTGAGTCTTCAACAGGGGGCGGGATTCCTGGTAGTAAGGAGTCCCAGGATACAGGGTTTCAGGAAGGCCGATGTTGTCAGCCTTGAAGGCCAAAGCCTGGCCCGGCCTGGCCTCCTTTGGCCACTGGTATCTTTCTCTTTTGCCCTAGGGTGCCAAGCAAACATCAATGTTCTTTTCCTGGGCTTGATGTGAAAAGGTGGGATTCACATGCTCTGGGTACCAGTGGGAGCTCTTCCCAGGACCCCACTCCCCCAGCCATTGGCCTCAGTGCCCGTGGTCACAGCCCTTCATCACTATTCGAATGGAGTCAGCTGGGTCCACGCAAGCCCTAATAAGCAGAGGACACCACAGTGTGCAGGTTGGGCAAGGGGCCAGGACTCGGGTGCTCCCAGCAATGGTCCACACCACTCCATCCCTGCCTCCCTGCTGAGGTTGTCTCACTCCTCCTGGGAATTTCCAGTCACTTTGTCCATTCTAAAAGGGGCTCCACCTTTGCAGCCTACCTAGTGATTCCTTCCTTCCCCTCTTTCAGTGCCACATATCTCTGAATAGCAAGAGTGGGAGGTAGAGGTTGTGGTCTGGCCGCTCATGCATTCCTGTGGTTAGGTAAATGGCATCGGGGCCTCCACTAGTCAGCATCAAGGCCTCATCAAGAAACTGGACAGTTTCCAGGTTGCAGACTTCCCAATCTGACTAACCAAAAATGATTGTGGTGTCATGCTTGGGGTGTGACGGTGCTGTGACACTCTGGTGATGTTTGCCTTGGGCATGTACCATTGTCCCGGCAGGGCAGATGCTCCGGCCAGTCATCAAAAGTTGGGGCCAGGTCATGGCAGGTATGATTCTTGCCCTGGAGCAGCACGTGGTCCACACTCAATGGGATAAAATACTGAGAAATGTTGCACATCACATAGTATGTCACCAGCAATCAGTGTGTCAACAGGCCAAGACAGATCTGGGCTCTGGAACTTTTGACTCCTGGCTTGCATGTGGCATTCGTATCCCCTCCCTCAGGCCGCTTCCAGTAGCTCCTGCTGCTGATACAAAACCCAATGGCAGAGACTGGAGGCCTCTGCTCAGGTGGGAGGCAAAGAGGAAGTGTGAGCAGTAGGTGCAGGGGGATGTCTGCGGAGGAAACTGAGTCACTCACCCCCCTCCCAGTACCCTCCAACTCTTTCCACCCATTCAGAGGCGAAGGGAAGACAGAAAACTGACAACATAGAAATAACGAAGTGTCCAATGCACCAGAATCATCGGACACTGAAGTTTGCTTTGTCTGAATTGAGATTTATTGGTAAAGTAGATCCATACTTCACCAGTTTGAGCCTTTAAAATGGTTTAATTTTAGTAGTTAAAACATTTAGGCTCAAAAATTTAGGAAATGCCATGGATGATTTGTTTATTTGACTTTTTGGTGTTGGGGTCCATGGGGGAATGGCTCTGTCCAGGTCCCAGAGACAGCTTTGACAGGGACACATGGGCCTGACCCCTGGTGTCCTTCAGTGCCACCATGCCCACCCTGGTTCAGGGGTGAGTTGCCTTGGGGGCTCCAGGACTCTCCTAAGTGTGACAAAGCTGTCCCCAGGGGATTCAGTCTTCCTTCTGAGAAATCTGAGCCTTTTTCCCTCCTAACTGGTCCCCCTGCCTCCAGCACCTCCTGAGCTCAGCCCTGTGGAAGAAGGAGGCATTGGTTCCCATCATAACCAGCCAATAGAGAGTTCTTTTGGTTAACTTGAATAGAAATTAACAAAGAACAGCTCCATTAGTGGCTCCAGGCTCTGAGTGTGTGAGGGCCCTGGGGTCAGAGCAGCCGGCAGCTCCCAGCCACTGTCAGCTCCTCAGCAGCCGAGGCTTGGAGCCCTCTTGTCAGTTTTCTGGACCTCCCCCAGCAACTTCCAAGGCCTCTTGGGTTTGTCCAGTGGTCTCTGCCTCTGGCCTCTGGAGCCCCTCAGGACTGGCTGCCCTCCCCGGAGCCAGGGCTGCAAGGAGCTGCTCACGTGGAGCAGCAGTGGGCCACACGAGCGCAGTTCAGACTTTTGAGCACCTGCTTGAGGACTTTCCCAGCAGTGGGGATAGAGGCAGGGTATGGTCATCTGGGACAGGTCCAAGGTTTTTGTCCAATGCAAACCAACCTGGTTCTCCTGGTGCAGTAGGATGAGAGCGATGTCACTGTGACCCAAGCCCGGCTCCAGTCAGAGTGGCCTGGAGGCTCCGAGTGGGGGTGAGGGGTGGACCCTGGGGCTGGTGGCCTAGGCCACTCCTGAGGAGGGCAGAGGTTGGGGAGGGCATGAGGAGTGACAGTCGGGTCCCTGCCGCTCCGGCTGTCACGGGGAGGAGGGAAGATGGCCTAGGTCCCTTTAGTCCTCCCTGTCTTCAAGGGTGTTTGCTCCTGCTCCTCCGCAGTCTGCCCCAGTGCGTCAAGCTCGCTGGTGGACTGTCCCCTGCCTGAGCGGAGCAGCTGTCACCACCCAACAGCCCAGGCTTCTGCAGCTAGCAACTTCCTCTCCAGACCTCAGGAGGCCCAGGCCATTCTGAGAATCACAGCTTCAGAGGACATACTATGGCCCCATGAAGGCCTCAGCCCATCTCAGGGTGGCCTTTCAGAGTTGTCCCAAGGTGGAGTGACAAGACCTCTGTGTCTGCAGCCTCACTGATTGGTCCTGGCATTCGGTTCCCCTAGGTGTGTGGCCTTGGCTGGGGCCTAATGCTTCCAGCAGGGAGGCAACCCTTCTCCTTGAAAGGAGTCCACACAGCCTCAAATTTTCTCTTCTATAAAGTGGGACAATAATCCACTCACGTCCAGGGCCACTGTGAGGACAATCTATAGGGCCGAGGGCTGAGTGGAGAGCCTGGCGGCAGCCAGCAACATCATCATCATCACTTTTGCTGCCCTTGTACCTGCACACCTCCCCTCGCTGCCCTCGCTGGGGACCCACCTCCCACCTGCACTGCCATCACCACTGCCTGGTACAGTGAACCCCTCAGGCTGGTAATCTGTGTTTCCCTCCTGGAACAGGGCCACAGGGACAAACCAAATCCCCCAGGACTCTGGAGTCCGAGCTTCAATCTCAGGCTCCATCTGTACCGCTGCCATCTTCCCAGCAAGGTCCCGACCACAGGTCAAGCCCATATACACGGCTCTCCACACGCCCCACCCACACCCCCTGCGAGGATGCCTCCCCGCCTCACCCTCTCCCTTTGCCTGTCCCTGTCTCAGTCCCTTTGTTCAGGTCCACTGTGCACTGCCGGTCCTGTGGACTCATTTTCAGAATCACTTCTGCCCTTGTCCCCTTGGCCTGCTCCTTGGTCCTGGAAATGCAGCTGGTCTGTTTCAGAGTTGTGGGGGGGGGCTTTGCATTTTTGCCCTGGAGACACTTGGAAAGTAAGAAGCAAGGCTCTGGGAGGGCCTCGCCTGCCCCCTTGCAGCACGGAGCAATGGGGCCTGGTATGGGGTGGGGCAGGAGAACCTGGATTGCAGTCTTCCCCAGAAGACCCATGGCTGGGGCGTGCCTGGGTTTCTGCTGGGCATGTACGCCGCATATCTCAGCAGCAAGTACAGAGCCGCCCAGTGAGGCATGGGGCAGGTGGCCACTCAGCACCGCCTTCTTGTCAAACACAGCTGAGCTCGGGGCAGCAGGAGCACAGAGCCAGGTGACTTCACAGGAGCCCAGGGAGGAGAGATGGGAGTGAGTCCAGTGCCCGGCTCAATCTGGGGAGAAGCAGGCCAAGAGGGAGCAGCGCATGCCCAGTGCACATTCAGGAGGGTCACACCTGCTGACAGTCCTGTGCCTGGAGATTAAGGTCATTTAATGAAAAGCCTCCAAGGGAGCCTTCTGGGGCTGAGGGAGGGAACGTGGGGATTTGCAAGGCCTCATGGAAAGGCGCTGGAGTCGGCATTTCGTGCTTCTGCCAGGCCTGGCTTCCCGGCACATCCAGTAGCCCAGCCCTTTCCAGAAATTCTCCGACTGGGTTTACGTGAATGTTTGAGAAACATTTAGAAAATGGATGCACTTTGACACCAGATACGTGCTGTCCCATCACTCTAGCAAGGGAGTGTGTTGTCAGCTTTTCATCACTGTAGCAAAATGCCGAGAAAAGCCACTTGGAGGAGGAAGGCTTTATTCTGGCTCACTGTTCCAGAGTTTTTGGTTCAGCAGCCTCCATTGCTGGAGCCCTGTGTCCAGGCAGAAGCTTAATATAGGTGTAAAGATGGGAGAGGGGAAGGTCGCTCACTACATGGCAACCAAGCAGAGAGAAAAAGGGCCAGAGAGGAAGGAGCCAGGGACAGCACATTCCAATAGTCCTCTCGCCCTTCCCCCAGGAGATCGTGGAACACCCTGAATTCATCCATGGGGGCGCCACCAGGACCGACATCTGCCAAGGGGAGCTGGGTAAGTGTGGGGGATGGAACCTGCTGAGAGGGGTCAATGGAACCCGCTCTGAGCGAGCGTTACCACAGCAGGGGGAGCTGCAGGAGCAGGCCACGGGCTGGGGACAGCAAGCCTCCACTCCTGTCCCCATTCCCAAGTGTGCCGCCCTGCTGTGGAGCCTGTAGCCTCCAAGAAACTCACACCGCCAGCCTCTGGCAGTGCGCTTGCCCATGGCCTGGGTTGGCCTGGAGCTCCCAGCATTGTTAGCCATCTCCTGCAGCATGGACTGGCCACCTGCCAGCACCCCCTTAAGAACGCACCTCCTTTCCTTTTCCCAGCCCCAACCCCCCCAAGTGACAGATGAGAAAATTGAGCCTGGAGGAATCAAGCAACTAGTCCAAGTTCTTGCAGGTAGCAGACAGGCTTTTAGGGTCCACATGGGCAGTCTGGTTGCAGAGGTCATGCACCTAACTATTACATTACACTGGCTCTTGCGTTCACTGTGGAGATTCCTGAAAACACCAAAAATAGGAATTCCATTTGGCCCAGCTGTTGTCCTTCTAGGTATATTCCAAAAAAGAGTTAAAGTCACTACATTACAGTAATACATTCATATTATAGTAGTATAATGCATGATACCTAAATCTTAAAACAGTCTACATGCCCGTCAACCACAGATGAATGGATAAAGAAAATGTGGCATCTATCCATAATGAAGTACTGTTCTGTCATAAAGAAAGATAAACTTGAGTCATTTGTAGGAAAATGGAAACACCTTGAGACCATAGTATTAAATGAAGTATATCAGTCACAGAAAATTATATGAGAAACTAAAATTATAAATGGAGAGCAAAATAAAAGACAGACAATGGGAAAAGTTATTACAATCTAGCATAGCCAACATACCTGAAAGTGTACCTAGATTTAGTATAATTGTTTTGTGTGTTTTTTCATCTGTTAGTCTGGCTGTTAATCTGTGTTTGTGGTAATTAACTTGATAAAGACTTAAAAATAAATAAATCCAATGCTGCCAAAAAAAAAAAAAAACCCTGATGTATTGTGTACATGTATCAACTCCCCACAATGAATGTAATCATTAGGGATTGCAGACATGTGCTAATAAAAATTAAAAAAAAAAACCAGTAGAATCAGATGAGAAGAGAGCAAATACGGTAAGTGTGTGCAGACCCCAACTCACAGCCTAAGTTAATGCAGGCCACACTGGAACACCGTGTGTAATACCTGAGCTCCCCTAAACAGTTCCAAAGCCACCACCCTATACTTCTGACAGACAGATAGATAATAGATAGAGTAGGTACATTATTAATAGAGCTCAATGATAGATTAGATCTATAGATAACAGAGCTAAATATAGATAGATAGGTAGCTAATGAGGTGGGTGGATGACAGCTGACAGGTAGATCTATCTCTGACAGTACTGCATTGGCCATTGAGTTTGAACACAAATCGTGTGGGGTGGGGCACGTTTAGGCTGTAGGGGAGACAGAGAAAGAGACAGAATTAGCAGATATATGACAGGGAGGAAGGGAGGAAGGCAGATGCATAAATGGGTGATTGGTGGATAGGCAGATGGTAGAAGTATATATCCTGGGCATAACCTGGACTTCCTGGAAATGTGAACTCTTGGGAAGCCAAGCCAAGTGTGACCCGGTTGTTTCATAGTCTACTAAAAGCAAACAAATCTGGACCCAGCTGGCCAGTCCTGTGGGATAAATGGATGCTCCCAAATATCTGCTCATGCCTATC